>CM071936.1:8230306-8485951 GCA_016081115.2 Rehmannia glutinosa | reverse complement strand
CTCCATGATGCGAACCCGCATTTCTTCGACGTTAGATTAATGGTGGCGGTGGTGGTGGAATTGGTCTACCTTGTGGGTCATAGGTAACCAAAGCCGATTCTCACTGCGTTATCTTTAAATCTACAATACCTAATCCCGCCAAGGATTCCCGCCAGTCATGTAGATCTTTAAGATTCATCTTTTCAATATCCATCTTTTTTAATTTTTGATGGATTTTCCTTTGATTAGAGCAATGAGCTTTTCCTCATCTGTCATCTTTCGTATAACTTCGGTAGGTTTTCCTTTTTGGTGTAAATAGGGTACCGTCCCAAAATCAATATGTTTTCTTCCTCTGGATGAACTTGGCCTGTCCTCCAGGTTCTTGACTCGTTTCTAAATATCATGAAGGAGTTCAAGAGTTTCCTTATGATATTTCACCATCGCCTTCATCTCAGTTCGATCTCATGAACTTGTCTTTAGTAGATGAATATGGCGATTGCCATAATTACTGCACCGTCTTCGGATTTCTCTAAGATCTTCTAAATCTTAGATTTGTCTGGAAGTATCTCGTTCCACTCGGGTACTCCATCATGAATCATTGTTCGATGGGAATTTTCATGAACCGTTTCTTGAAGGTTCATCAAGTGAACATATAATGTCCGGTTAAGCATCCAGAATCGCTATAATATTCTCGCTCGCATTTTGCATTGCCTTAAGGTTTCCCGTCGGCTCTGCCTGTTTTCTTTTCTTCATATTGGTATTCCCATATGAAACCCGGCCAAGGTGTTCTTGTGCATACATCGTCAATATTTGATATATGTCCTGTAAGGGTACATCTCGGACATCGGTCCGGATCCATATTCTCGGAGAAATTCTCCTCACCAATTGTCAATTACATAAATATAATAAATATAACCAAAAAGTTCTTAATAAACCCGGGCTCGATACCATTTTAAGCAAGACACTTAGTCAAATCAATGTGTATGAATAAGGGTATAATTGGTATTTTGAAAATATGCAATTATTCCGCTAGACCAATTTTGCATCAACTCAAGACTTATAGGACACCAATTGCTTCCGGTATAAACTTGCAGGACCAATTTTACGAACGTTATAAACTTACAGGCATATTTTGCAAAACTTGAAGAACATACAGGGCATATTTTGCAAACCTAATAACAAAAGTCCGAAAATACATTTTACCCCAAGTTACAGGATATTTTTTGCAATTAAGCCTATTATTTTGTATGTATATTGATTTTTTTCTTGTAGTGATAAATGATTTATTGTATTAATATATTTTATATTTTGATGTAATTGTTTGTATTTAGCCGTCTTCCAGAGCTAGTGTAGTGCACTTTGTATATAACATCAACCATTTAAGTGTTCTATTTTTAGAAGATGAGACATTTTGCATTTATCCAATCACCACTTGAACAATTGGCATTCATCCATATAGCATGTGTATATACACTAGTGTAGCATGGATAACACCGTATTTAACATTATAAATGAGGCAGAATTGCCAAACACGTCCTTCATGTTGGCCACCTTTTGATTTTGATCCTATTTAATTACTTTTTTTCCAATTTACATGCGGTATCTTGCCCAAATTTGCACATTTATTCCTTTTTTACCTTATAAACGATCAACAATTAATTCCACGTGCTAAAAAAATGTGTGGACTTTTTGATTAAACTGCTAAATTTATGTCACCGAAAAGTGTAATTGAGATATATATGCTGACAATTAGTAAATGTAATGGGCGAATTTTTGATCGCCGGAGGGGTTCTAAAGTGTCGGCAAAGAGGCCCCATTTATACATGCACATATTCGGTCACGTAGGCCACAGTCAGCCAACACTTTTGAATAAAACCCATTTTGTCTCAAATTCCACAATTTGTGCCAGTCTATAATAGAAGCTGTTGCTTGTGAAAAGAAGAAGATCATAATTTTAATTTGGTCCATGGATTTGAAAGTTATTGCCCACCAAACCAATCATTTGAATTAAATATATATAATGCACCCGTACAACATATACATTATTGCCTTAAACTTATAACAAGAGAAATTGTACATGTAAAAGTTTTTCTACATATCCCTCACTAAATTGACATTAATATGCTACATTTATAGTCAGGGACGGACTAGAGACGATATCGATTTGGTGTTTCATTTTTTATTTTAATGGTATCAATACATGTCATCTGTAAATGATGGTGTCATATTTGTACATGTGACTTTTACACATTTCATGGATATGGGTATATGATGAAATATTAAATGGAATAGAAAATATCAATTGGAGACCGACGCGGGATGGGAAAATACATCTTCATTTGCTCATGTCTATACAAGTTCAATATATTATACATGGATACTTATAAAAAAAAACTTGAGAGTTTTTAAAATTATAAAATAAGCCCCAAGGTTTGATTTTGTCCTATATTTTGCTTCAATCGTTAGTTGGCCAGATGGAAATTTGCTGACGTCATTAAATATGTTGGAAAAGTTGTGAAGGAAATTGCACATTTGGGGTGCGATTTTCTTGGGAATTCGATTGTCTAACGACAAAAGTAAAAGTGGATTATTGTTCTACTCCGTGAGAACATCGAAATCGAATATTTATTTGTCCAAAATGATGTTTGGATGAAGAAGAAATTAAATCTTAAAGTGGAGTATTGGAATTAATTTATAAAGAAGAAACATGTGTTTGTCTTCTTTTGAAAGGTGGGTTTGTCCCACATGGGAAACTAAGCATTTTAGACTAAGATATATAATTCCACCTTTTAGTAAGGTGTAAGATTATATTGCATAGAGGCTCTCTCTACACGCGGCGCTGCGGGGGGTGCAAATCATGGTCCGATTCGAGCTCAACCACCGACTTGCGGCGAGCGACTGCGTACACGAATGTCGGACCGAAATCGAGCCACATAGTCTAGCCTATGTTTTACAGATTTTTTTTATTTTAAAAGATTTTATTTTCGAAAATTTTGAAACTATCTGTAACAGTTGAAAATTAATTCTTCAGGTTTAATTTTTGAATTAAAAACCTGTAACAGGAAAATTATAATTGCTGTGTATAACTGCTGTGTAACAGTAGGTATGAATTGATGTGTAACAGCAATAGATTTAAATTCTCTAATTAATTTTCAGCTCTATAAATAGCTGAATTTTCCAGCAATCAAACCACACTCTTCACTTGCATTCTATATTGTTCTCTCTGCATATTGTTCTGAAAAATCCCTTTGGCCTCCTGCATATTTTGGTGATATTTTCCAGGCGTTTCTTCAGTTCGCCGGAGAGAAAGGTAGTCCGGTTTTCCCGTCTTATCCTGGGAAACAGACGTCCAGAATAGGGGACGAATCTGTTTTAAGGATAGTGTGTCAAACACACGATTCGGGCCATACTTTCTGTTTTTCAGATTCTGGAAATTTTGTTTCAATAAAATTTTCGAGTTTTTGCAGCAAATTGTAATTTACAGTTATACTGAATTATGAGTTTTGTAAACTGTACTGCGAAATATTTTTGCAACAAACTTAAAACAGATTCCTTTTATTAAATACGTTCAGTACAGTTTTATATAAAAGTATAAAACTCGGTTTTTGGATTTCCAGTAAAGAACTTGTGTTTGATTAACTGGTAATTCACAATTCTAAAGTCCTTCACTAGAATTAAATTTTTTTTAACTATATTATTTTAGTTCAATTATGTATATGTGATTAGGTGGCTGGTACTTGCATCAGAAGTCAGATAATTTTAAAATATAATGTGGTAGCAATCTTTATATTGTTTATGATTGTCATTCACTTATGTTTGTTGCTTTAATTTGTTTTCTGCATTCATAAGCTACAGTGATTTTTATAATTCACTTTCACAATTTGAAAGTTTTAGATTCAGTATTTTATTTTCATCAATCTACTGGTTTTTCTAATTCAGTTTAAACCACTGAGACAAAATCTTGGTAAAAGAATTGAATACTGATTTGTAATTTTCTGACAGTGGACTAAATTTATAAATTGGTTCGAATTTTATTTTGGACTAAATAAATTATACCCGTGCTATATTTGGAGTGGAGGGAAATTACATTGGACCTTATTATAAAAAGTTGAACAATTTATTTTGTTCTTGTCGGATTTGTTCCGATTAATCGAAGTACTAAACTTTGATTTGTTTTTCAGAAATGGCTTCTGATGATTTGAACTTGGGAGTTCGATTGGCGCAAATGAGACAAATGCTACGCCTAATCCGATTGTGCCTAATCCAGGTTGTGCCCAATCCCGTGGTTAACCCGATTTTGCCTCGGATGGTGGCTAACCCCACCGTTAATGTGCTTAGGTGAATCATCTTTGAGGAACCAGAGAAATTCAATGGCTTGGATTTCAAACGTTGGCAGAAAAATGATGTTTTACTTGGCGACATTGAACCTAGCAAGGTTCTTGATCAAGATCCTCCGGTTGAGTGAGGAGGAAAGCAGATGTTCAAGCGCTCACCACGCGTTGATGCTTGAATCATGCATTTCCTTTGTAGGAATTATGTAATGAATGGTTTAGCGATCCGTTGTATAATGTTTATAGCTCTAAACGAATTGCTAAAGAACTCATGGGGGAGTCATTAGACCACCAAAGATAAGTCCGAGGATGCAGGGCTAAAAATTTATAGTTGACCGTTTCCTAGACTTTAAAATGATTGATTCCAAGTCTGTAATAAGTCAAGTGCAAGAACTTCAAGTGATTATACATGATATTCTTGCTGAAGGGATGTTTTTGAATGAAACTTTCCAAGTGGCTGCAATAATTGAAAAATTGCCACCTGCTTGGAAAGATTTCAAGAACTATCTGAAGCACAAACGAAAGGAGATGAACGTTGAAGATCTGATTCTTAGGCTTCGGATTGAAGAAGATAACAAAGGATCTGAAAGGAAAATGTTCAATCCTGTGGCTGCTAAAGCCAATGTTGTGTTGCATGGTGAAAGCTCCAAAGGGAAAAAGAAAACCGGGAAAACTGGTAAAGGGTTCAATAATTTGGGACCAAAAGGAGGCATTTCGAAGAAGAAATTCGAAGGAAAATGCTTCAATTGTGGCGGCAAGGGTCACAAGGCTTCTGATTGCAAGAAACCGAAAAATAATCGGGAGGCTAACATGGTTGATCACATTTCTCAAGAAGTGTCAGATATGAACCTGGCTGCGGTGGTCTCCGAGGTGAATTTCATTGGTTCAAACCCGAAACAATGGTGGATTGATTCTGGTGCTACTAGGCACGTGTGTTCGTCGAGAAATGTTTAGTTCCTTTGAGCCACCAAGACGGGCGAGAAGGCATACATGGGAAATTCAAATACTTACGAGGTCAAGGGAAAAGGCAAATTGGTTCTGAAGATGACATCTGGGAAGGAACTGACTCTAAATAATGTGTTGTTTGTACCAGACATTCGTAAGAATTTGGTGTCTGGTTCGCTTTTAGATAAGCATGGTTTTCGCATTGTTTTCGAGTCAGGGGTTGTTACTTTGTTAAAAAATGGGATGTTTGTAGGCAAAGGTTATGCTACTGATGGGTTGTTTAAGCTCAATGTAATGGTTGTTAAATCAAAAGCTAATAAAATGAAGAATGGATCAACACATGTATGAAGTGTTCATAATTATTATGCCCAAACCCAATAATGCAACCACCACATGTATCGAATTCAAACAATGAGCAACTATGAGCCTCTGATAGCCTGAGATGCTAAAACAGAACCAAATCTACATTAATAAAAACATCATCAGCTCATGAAATATTTCATAATAGGAAAATCACGTAAACATTTAACAATCTAAAAGTTTCGGGACTCACGTAGCCTCGTCGTGGGGATATATACTTTGCTCATACACCACCAATTATATGTAATGTAATAAAGACGCCGACATCCGAGTACACGATTACCTTCCGAAAACGCGAACAATTACTTCAATTAATGTCGCATTCGAAATTCTTTTGTGCCCTAGCGGATTTGAGGTCGCGAGCCCGAGATTGATCGAATCGATGCAAGCGGGATGTGTGCCGATCATCATCGGGCGGCTACGTGCTACCGTCATGATGAGGTGCTCGATTGGAGCCGATTCTCGGTTGAGATTCCTGTGTGGAGGATAGCGGAAATAAAGAAAATATTGGGGGATCTCGAGGATGAGTATTTGGAAGCAGAGACGGGTTTTGAAGGTGAAAACTGAAAAGGCATTTTGTTCTTCATCTACCGACTCGAATGTTTGATTTGTTGCATATGGTGCTTCATTCTATGTGGCTTAGGCGCTCAATGTTAGGGTTAATGTAGTGTGACGAGATGGATTTCACGACGAGAGTGAAGGCTATACAAGATCGTCCGCGATGGGGAGAGGTGAGAGACGGGGGGCGCGCAGGGGAGATTGGGTACGGGAGAAAGGATGAACTCAATTAAGACTTTCACTATGACCTAATTAATTAGGGCTTAACGACACCGGTTGTAGAACCGGTGTCTAAAGATCTGGTGTTAAAAAATAAAGACACCGGTTCTATAACTGGTGTCTAATCTAATATAATTTATATAAATAGACACCGGTTTCGAAATCCGATGCCAAAACCGGTGTCTATTTGGGAAATAGTTTTACAATAGACACCGGTTCTAGGAAACCGGTGTTTTTATCAAACGACAACACTAATTACACACCGGTTTCTTACAAAACCGATGTTAAAAAGGAAAAGACACCAGTAAAGTCATAAAACCGGTGTCTTTTTGGTGGTGTCTATCAGCAGTTTTCTTGTAGTGGCATCTGTTTACTTGCTTGAGTCTTCCAATTTGTGGCATGGTAGACTAGGACATGTTAATTATGATACTTTACGTAGATTAATTAACTTAAATTGTATACCAACATTCCATATTGATTCCAAACACAAGTGTGAAACTTGTGTAGAGGCAAAGTTAACAAGGACATCATTTAAAAATATTGAAAGAAATAATGAACCACTTGATTTAATTCACACCGATGTATGTGATTTAAAATCGACACAAACACGTGGTGGTAACAAGTACTTCATTACTTTTATAGATGATAACACAAAGTTTTGTTATGTGTATATTCTTAAAAGCAAAGATGAAGCTATAGAGAAATTTATTCTCTATAAAAATGAAGTTGAGAATCAACTCAATAAGAAAATTAAGGTGTTAAGAAGTGATCGTAGAGGTGAATATGAATCACCATTTGCTGAATTTTGTGCCCAACATAGAATTAGACACGAAACAACAACACCTTATTCACCTCAACAGAATGGCATTGCAGAACGGAAAAACCGTACACTTAAAGAAATGATGAATGCCATGTTATTAAGTTACGGCTTGCCTCGGAAACATGTGGGGAAGTCTGTCTTGACGGCTAATTATCTTTTAAATAAGGTACCCCGTAAGAAACTAGACAAAAGCTCTTACGAGCTTTGGCATGGAAGAATGCCATCCTACAAATACTTACGAGTGTGGGGGTGTCTTGCTAAGGTTGCTATACCAACACTTAAAAAGGTGAAGGTAAGTCCCAAAACTGTTGATTGCATATTTATTGGATATGCACATAATAGTGTTGCTTATCAGTTTCTTGTGCATGAATCTAAAGTTGAAGATATACACAAGAACACGATAATTGAATCGAGAAATGCCTCGTTCTTTAAAAATGTATTTCCGTGTAGATCGAGAGAAGAAGCAAGCTCTTCTAAATGGATACATGATTCAATAGAACAAGAGCAAGAAGAAGAGGTAGAAATTAGACGCAGCAAATGAGCTAGGATAGAAAATCTTTTGGCCCAGATTTTCTAACCTACATGCTGGAAAATGAACCTCAAAGTTACAGAGAAGCTATAACTTCTTCTAAAGAACCATTATGGAAAGAGGCCATAAAAAGTGAAATTGATTCCATCTTGCAAAACCATACCTGGGAACTAGTGGATCTTCCTGAGGGCAGTAAACCACTAGGTTATAAATGGATTTTTAAGAAGAAAATGAAGGCGGATGGAACAATTGATAAGTACAAGGCTAGACTTGTAATTAAAGGTTACAGACAAAAAGAGGGCCTTGACTACTTTGATACGTATTCTCCAGTTACGAGAATAACCTCCATTAGATTGGTACTTGCAATTGTTGCATTGCGAAATCTTGAAGTACATCAAATGGATGTAAAAACTGCTTTTCTAAACGGAGATTTAGAAGAGGAGATTTACATGGAACAACCTGAAGGATTCTCTGCACCTGGGCAAGATAACAAGGTTTGTAAACTGGTCAAGTCATTATATGGCTTGAAACAGGCACCAAAACAATGGCATGAAAAATTTGATAATGCCATGAAAAATTTGATAATGCCATGAAGGAGTGTACTTAAAATAAATGAATGTGATAAATGTGTTTATGTTAAAGATACTGAAAATGGCTATATCATTTTGTGTCTTTATGTAGACGACATGCTTATCATTGGAAGTAATGATAAAATAATTAAATCCACTAAAGATATGTTGAACTCGAGGTTTGACATGAAAGATATGGGTTTAGCTGACGTGATCCTCGGAATAAAGATTTCTAGAACTTCAAATGGACTGACACTTGATCAGTCACATTATGTGGATAAGATTCTAGAAAAATTTAGTAAGGATGACACGTCGTTAGCTAGAACTCCTATAGACACGAGTCAACATCTATCAAAGAATAGAGGTGAGGTTGTGTCTCAATTGGAATACTCACGAGTCATAGGAAGTCTGATGTACTTAATGAGTTGTACAAGACCAGACATTGCTTATGCAGTGAGTAAATTAAATAGATACACGAGTAATCCAGCACATGAACACTGGAAAGGTATAGTGAGAATACTTAGGTATTTAAGATACACTCGTGATTTTGGATCGCACTATACAAGATATCCAAATTATTGAAGGATATAGTGATGCTAATTGGATATCGATATTAAAGACTCTAAGTCTACAAGTGGATTTGTATTCACTTTAGGAGGTGCAAAGAATATCGTGGAAATCTTCTAAGCGGAGACGGTTATAGCTAGATCCACAATGGAGTCCGAATTTATAGCTTTAGACAAGTGTGGAGAAGAAGTTTGAATGGCTCCTAACTTCTTAGAAGATATTCCAAAGTGGCCAAAGCCTTGCCATCAATTTGTATACATTGTGATAGTCAATCGGCGATTGGCGGGGCACAGAGCAATATGTATAATGGTAAGTCTAGACACATTCGTCGTAGACACAATACCATTAGACAACTACTCTCAACTGGTGTTATCTCTATTGACTATGTGAAGTCAAAGGATAATATAGCGGATCCGTTAACCAAAGGGTTAAATCGAGAGTTAGTTGCAAAATCATCAAGAGGAATGGGACTTAAGCCTCGGAAAAATGAGTTGATACAATGGAAATCCAACCTAGTTGACTGGAGATCCCAAAATCTAGGTTCAAAGGGACAACCTAATTGTAAAAAGACTCGTGAGGGATTTTCCCTTGTCCATTCCTTAAACAGTGAAGCCCGTGAAAAGAAGAGGATAAGCATTTGGCTTTTAATGATTCTTGAGCGTCGATAAGCCGAAATGAGTAAGACGGGCTACTCTTAAAGAAGAATCACCTATGTGAGAGAGAAGTGGGGCGCTTCAAGAGAATTGTGTGAGGCTCAATTCTTAGAACCTCTTGCAGAACCAGGCGTATGTTCAGGGCCATGAATGAACATAACAATGAGAACTGAAGTATGTTAGGAAAAATCCCGTGTGAGGTATATCATCTTTTACACAAAAGGCGTAAGGTTCAGTTCAAAGACATCACGCTCTCTTGATCACTAGTAAAGTAAATATATTTTCACAAGGAAGGTTCAAAGGGTAACACCTACCTATCCTATGCAGGGTTTGACTGTTGGACTTTATCACCAAATCTTTGTATCCTCGAAATTTCCTTCATGTGGGGGATTGTTGGAAAAGTTGTGAAGGAAATTGCACATTTGGGGTGTGATTTTCTTGGGAATTCGATTGTCTAACGACAAAAATAAAAGTGGATTATTGTTCTACTCCGTGAGAACATCGAAATCGAATATTTATTTGTCCAAAATGATGTTTGGATGAAGGAGAAATTCAATCTTAAAGTGGAGTATTGGAATTAATTCATAAAGAAGAAAACATGTGTTTGTCTTCTTTGAAATGTGGGTTTGTCCCACATGGGAAAACTAAGGCATTTTAGACTAGCATATATAATTCCACCTTTTAGTAAGGTGTAAGATTATATTGCATAGATGCTCTCTCTACACGCGCGCCTGCAGGGGGGGTGCAAATCATGGTCCGATTCGAGCTCCGAACCACTGACTTATGTGCGAGCGCGACCTGCGTACACGAATGTCGGACCGAAATCGAGCCACATAGTCTAGCCTATGTTTTACAGATTTTTTTTATTTTCGAAATTAAATTTTAAAAGATTTTATTTTTGAAAATTTTGAAACTATCTGTAACAGTTGAAAATTAATTCCTCGGGTTTAATTTTTGAATTAAAAACCTGTAACATCAAAATTATAATTGTTGTATAATCATGGCACATGTAATAAATAGATATGAATTGGCGTAATAATGAATAGATTTAAATTCTCTGATTAATTTTCAGCTCTATAAATAGCTGAATTTTCCAGCAATCAAACCACACTCTTCACTTGCATTCTATATTGTTCTCTCTCGCATATTGTTCGAAAAATCCCTTTGGCCTCCCGCATATTTTGGTGATATTTTCCAGCGTTTCTTGATTCGCGGAGAGAAAAGTAGTCCGATTTCCCATCTTATCCTGGGAAACAGACGTCCCGAATAGGGGGCGAATGCTTTTTTAAGGATAGTGTGTCAAACACACGATTCGGGCCATACTTTCTTTTTTCGATTCTGAAATTTTGTTTCAATAAAATTTTCGAGTTTTTGCAAAGAAAATTGTAATTTACTGATTTATCTTGAATTCCGAGTTTTGTAAACTCGATCATTTGCGAAATATTTTTGCAACAAAATATTTTATAATTACATCTTCCAACTTTTTGTCTAGTTATTTGTAATATCTAGAAATGTTGAGTGATGTAATCATGTGATTATTTGTAGTATTTAGAAAAGTTGAGTAATGTAATTATAAAATATTTGATATGACATCAGCAAATTTCGTCAGTTCAACTAAAGAGGGTGTCCCTAACCATGGATTTTCAAGGATTTTATAAGTTATGGAATTTTATAGGTTTTAAGAGAATTATATGGATTTCATATGGATTCCAAAGAGATTCTAATGGAATTTTATACTATGGAATTATGTGGATTTTAGTGAAATTTGTTGGATGTTATAAAAGTATAATTAATAGTTTTTATGAAACTAGTAGCATAATATCATAATCATTAAAAATATGAAATGTAAACAAAATAAAACCTCAAAGGGGTAATTGTGATTTTGAAACTTTCTCTTAGTTTGTTTTTTCCTTTTGCAAATACCCCACACCTTAGAGTTTTTTTTTATATTGTAGTTATCCTTATCCCTATTATATATAAATTTATTACAGGAGATGATAAAATTGTCTTTCATATGGATATAAATATTTTTTTTCCTCATTATTCATAAAAAAAATCAATAAACGCTTCCTAGATTAGATTTAATTTTGACTTCATCTCTGTTTATATTACTATCTTGAAAAATAGGGATAGAGAGTTAGTTAAAACCTTGATTCCTTGAAAGTCGGTCTTATAACTTTGAAATAGGCCAAAAAGTAAATAGGACAACGTAGGTATCTCAAGATCTTACAAATATTGCCCGATGGCAATGTTATAAATTAAGAAATATTTTGTATTTTGAAATCTTGCGAGTGTGACGTATTGGACAACGATATGTAGGAAAAATTAACAGAATTGTATTCAACTAGTACAGTTTATTTGTGCACAAAATACAGAATGTAAATGACAGATTAATTGCTGAATCAATATAAAATTACAAATTGCAGAATGACTGTATGAATTTGCAAGAAAATAAAACTACGGAAACAATTAATATAAATTGGCCTGAATTGTGTGTTAAATATACTGTCCGTAAAATAGATAAATCTTCTATTCTGGACGTCTATTTTCCATGAAGACGAGAAAAATCAAAAAATATAATTTCCTTCACTTTTCCAACACGAAATTTATAAATTGTGGGAAATGGGATTTTATTTAGTATGACGTCAAGATAAAGCTAGCGTAGGTGGGTTGGCATGTTGTGGCTAATTAATTCTCGGTTTATAATGTCAATGGTAGGAAATATATGGGGTCAAATTTAATTAATAGGATTCAAGAAAAGGTGAGGTTACACAATTTTCAAAGTTTCACAAGTTTTGATCAATAGTTCTTCGTTGAAATCTTTGATGTTTCACTGTGAAAGCTGTTTGTTGCGATATGTAACCCAAATTTGAAACAAACAAAATCCTACTTACGAACTAACTTCATTCTCAAAATAATCTTGCATCAATAACCCTATTACTTGTACGAAAAGGAAACTAAGAAACAGTAAGTCTTTAATTTCCCATAATTGGTTTTCCCCTCAAATTTCAAGGTACATGGAATCCAATTAAAAGAGTTCCCCCTAATCTCACATGATCATGCCATGGGGATGATTACGATACTTTGTGAGCGCAATAAATACAGGAAATTAGGTAATTCGGATCCTCATAGGGAGTCGTACGTATTCTTTATTACAATATCATCTTAGGCAAAATTATTTTTTTAATACTCTAAGTGGAGCCTCTCGGAGATTTAGTCCTTTTTTTTCTAGACTTTGAATTCAGTCCTTTAAATGGGCAAAACTCGGACTTTTAGTCATGTTACCTGCTTAACAGGTCAATGTTACTTGCTAGTGGATTTTCTTTAATTCAAACTTTAAATAAATTTTAAAAAATAATAGAATATTATTCATGATAAAAAAAATGAGTTTTAATTTTAGACTTTTAATTTTTTATTTAATTGTGAATTTCCTATTTTAGAATTAAAAAATCTATTTCCTTCAATTATTTTACTAACAAAATCTTTTACTAAAACTATTTCAAAAAAAAAAAGTTTTTTGTATATCATTTTTTGGTTTAAGTTACTTATTGTTTTTAAAAATAAAAAAATATAAAATTCAATATAGTTATTGGAAATATATTCAGTTCAACTACAAATAAAATAAAATAAAGTAGTTTACAATATTAAATAATTTCATAATTTATAAATATAGAAATTATTTAAAAAAAAAGAAAAATACTATTAAAATATTTTATATTTCTAGCTAAAAGTATACTTAAATTATAAATATATAAATATTAACAAATTATCCATCTTTTCAAAGAGAATAAATAGTTATTCAAACATTAAAAATATTAAAATAAATATTATTTCAATTTCAATTTCAATTTCAATTTATTTACATTTTTCTTTTGTTTTAAATCAGAAAATATACATATACACATATACATTAATATGAACATGTTACATATATATATGCATAACAACATATATATACAGTATACTTGAAAAGAGTTATTAGTACTTGGTAATTATAATAACTAATTAATTATTAGTACTTGATAATTATTAGTACTAATAATATATAATGCTTGATTAAAAAAAAGAAAATATAAAGAAATAAAAATTGAAATAATATTTATTTTAATATTTTTAAAGTTTGAATAACCATTTATACTCTTTGAGAAAATAGTATAATTTGTTAATATTTATATATTTATAATTTAAGTATACTTTTACTTAGAAATATAAATTATTTTAATAGTACTTTTCTTATTTTTAGAAATAATTTCTATATTTGTAAATTATGAAATTATTAATATTGTAAACTATTTTTATTTTATTTATAGTTTTAGTAAAATATTTTGTTAGTATAATATTTGAAGGGAATAGATTTTTTTATTCTAAATATGAAATTCACGATTTAAATAAAAAAATAAAAAATATAAAATTAAAACTCATTTTTCTATCATGAATAATATTCTATTATTTTTTAAAATTTATTTAAAGTTTGAATTAAAGAAAATCCACTAGCAGGTAACATTGACCTATTATAGCAGGTAACGGGACTAAAAGTCCGAGTTTTGCCCATTTAAAGGATTGAATTCAAAGTCGAGAAACTAAAGGACTAAATTTCCGAGAGACTCCACTTAGAAGACTGAAAAAGTAATTTTGCCTATCATCTTATATACTTGATGACGTGTATTAATGACAATTTAAATTAAGCTTCAGTCCAATATATGTTGTTTCGAGTTAAAAAGTAAGAGCGTGTTTGGTAAAAAGGTGGGAGATCCCAACTTATTGCAAAATAAGATCTTATTTGATAATTTTAATTGTAAAACTGTAATTACTAACATATTTTAAACTCCACCGTCTTATTTTATACAGACAATTCAACAATTTATTTTCAAAATAAGATCAAACATCTTATAAGATGTAGAGCTAATAAGCAGGGACTGGGCCAAAAAAAAAAAACATTAGGGGCGAGATTTATTAAAGAGGTGAATTCAAATTTTTTAGGCGGGTGATTTTAAAATTTAATAACTATTTATATATATATATATATATATATATATATATCAATTTTGATAAATTTATGACATTGAGGGGGCTTATAAATTTTTTTAAATAAGCTCAGCTAAATAGACTAACACAAATGGTACATGTGATGCAAAGTGACAACTCATGACTATTCTAATATCCAATACACATGTTTATGTCTTGGAATGATATTGTAATATTGTGCTGATAAATCCGATACGATGAGAATGGATAGGTGAATGGTATGGATAACTGATTTTCTTTAGCTAAAACGAGGTTATGTGCCTTTCCGATTGCTTTTAACTTTTTCATGACTAGTCCTATAGTATTCGTTTAATTCGCAAGGCTATAAATACAGATCTCAGACAGTATTTCAACATGTCATAAAAGAGAATGAAAACATTGAATTCCACGCCGGTTCATATTTTCTTTAGGGAGAATTACAAAAACCTCCCAGAGGTTTGGGCTAATTACAAAAAAACTCAGAGATTTCTAAAAATTGCGGGAAAAAAACTCTTGAGGTTTAGTTCGGTCTTAAATTTTTCCCTTCATAAGTAAAAAATATTTCAAAAAAAAATCTCTGATATTTGTAAAAATATTACAATTACTCCCTTAAATTTAATAAAAAATCAAATCTGTGATTTTGTTTTTGAGCAAATAGGGCAAATTACCCACTTGGGATAGGTGAGAGAGTTTTTTGACATGTAGGATAAAAAACATAGTTTTCTACCCACTTTTGGTGTTCTTTTACCACAATACCCTTGAGGCTTCAAATGCAAGCCTTTAAAGTATGTATATGTGTATTTCTCTCTCTTGCAATTAAATACTCTCATACATACGTTTCTCTCCCCTTCTATTTTGCTCTTCATTTTTTTTTTCTCTCTCTCTCTCTCTTCTTCTTCTTCTTCACAAAATATCAAGAAGTTATTTTTGTGGTCTTTCATCACCAAAATCGCACCAAAAAATCGAATAACAAGGTAATGTTCTTCTCCTTCTAATTACTTAACCTTGTTTAAATCGTTCAAAACCAATATATTTGCAAAATATGTGAAGTGTATTGTGAAAGGGGAAATTTTTTGCATTTATGAAACACAGTCCACGATATATCGTGCCTATTTTGTACACAGGCACGATATATCGTGCCTAATATAGGGCACGATATCGTGCCTATTTTGTACTAGGGCACGATATATCGTGCTGTTTTATTGTATTGGGGCACGATATATCGTGTCCTATATTAGGCACGATATATCGTGGCTGTTTTGTACTGGGGCACGATATACCGTGCCTCAATGAAAAATAGGCACGATATATCGTGCCTATTTTAAAATACGATATATCGTGCCTATTTTAAAATACGATATATCGTGCCTATTTTAAAATTGTATCATGCCCCAGTACAAAACAGGTCCTTTTTATGTATGCTTGCATATCTTTAATATTTTTTCTATATTTCTTGTGTGTAGATGAACTCTGGCTATGTTGTTGTTCGATTTGGTGGTCATTGGGAAAGTTTAGAATATAAAAATGGTGAAGAAGAAGTTGTACGTATTAAATCGGGCAAAATGAATTATAATGAAATATTGGAGGAGGTTTATGGTGTTGTCGAAGTTGATAGGGGCGTATACGATTGTGTAATGCATGCTATTGTAGATATTTCTGGAAACAAACTTGGGAAGTTAAAGTTGAAAAACGACGATGACATTGAAAGTGCGTTTGAGAACACCGAGTTACCGGTTGTTTTTGTAACACTAAAAAGAAAAAGGATGGGTGAGACTAGTTCGCATAGTGTATTAGGAAGTCAAATTGGGCATAATCGAGTTGAGAACGTTGAAGGTCAACAAGGTGTTGGTGGAAGTTTTATGCAACTAATGGCTAGTCAAAATGATTTTTCAACAGTCATTGGGCCTAGTTACAACTACATGCACCATCTTGGTTTTCAACAATACGGTGTACCGCACATCAATCTATATAGTCATGCAGTAAGGCCTAGTGGAGCACCTTTTGTGCATATGAACAATGTTCCAATTATTGATCAAATATCACCTACAGTTAATGTTCCAAATATCAATTGTTCGGGACCTAGTATAAGGCCAACCAATGAAGATGGCTATTATCCTGATATGGGTTGTGATAATGCTGATGTTAATCGTGATAATACTGATGCTGATGTTGGTTGTGATAATAATGAAGTTGATTATGGTGAAAACTATAGTGCTGGTGATGCTGATTGTAATAACAACCCAGATGATTTTGGTGAGAACTACACTGCTGGTGATGTTGGTACTGATGTTGAAGTTAATAATCAATTTGAAAATGATCAAAGAACGTCTTTGAATTTGAGGAATTTTGTGAGTGGAGACGTGAGACCAAAACCAAGGTGCGGCAGGCGTATGAGGTGCTAACATACATCCGTGATATCCATAGAGACAATATGGACGAAACAATAATAGTGCCCACATGACGAAGTTGGGTGATTCCCCGTGCACTCTCGCACGTTTCGATTTCCCGAAGAACCCGCTAGATTGGAAGCATCCGGTAGGACATTGCGCCAAGGAGCAACATACATGAGCAAAACTGAATTGGAGATCGCACTAGACATGTATCACCTTGAAAATCAAGTCGAGTATCAAGTTGAACACTCGGATAAGACTCGTTTTCATGCAATATGCAAGTATGAACGATGCCCTTTTTGAATGCGTGCATATGGAAAGGATGGTATTTGGAGAGTAGGGAAGTTTGACAAGCACCATGGATGTGGGTTAAATTTGAATGACAATGCATCTAGACGGGTGCATTCTAAAGTAGTAGGTGCGTATTTTGCATCTAGATTACTAGTGGAACATTATGCGCTCGTGCCAAGAGATATGATAGCGGAGTTGGAATCGCGACATGAGCTTAAAATGAGTTATAATGTTGCATTGAGTTCGAAGTATCATGCCTTTGGGTTGATATATGGAGATAGCAACAAGTCATTCAATCTAATTCCGGCATACTTACACATGTTGAATTTAACGAATCCTGGATCGGTAACTAGATGGAAGTCGGATAATTTTAATAGATTCAAGTACATGTTTTTTGTTTTGCATGCATCAATCACTGGATTACAGAACAATGCCCGGCCAGTTTTTGCGATTGATGGAACACACCTTAAAGGCAAGTACTGGGGAATATTGTTTGTGGCCGTAACAAAAGATGGTAATGAACAGATTTTCCCACTTGCTGTTGGAATTGGGGATGTTGAAAACGACGAATCCTGGACATGGTTTTTGAGACAGTTGAGAGATGTTTATAATTGCCCTTGTGATCTACTGATTGTTTCTGATCAGCACAAGAATATCAGTAATACCATAAAAGTAGAATACCCAGAAGCCTCACATGGGTTTTGCACTTATCATTTGCAGAGTACTTTGGCTCAATACGGTCAACATATAGTAGCAATGTTCAGGAATGCAGCATATTCATATCGCCGTGAAGATTATGATAAGTATTTTGAAACATAAAAGTTGCTAGTAAGACGGGTGCGTTTAAGAAGTTAGAACGTGCAGGGGAAGACAGATGGTTTCGAGTTAAGTGTCATGTCCAACGTTATGGGTTCATGACATCAAACTCAGCTGAGAGCTTCAATAGTCGGTTATTATGGGCCAGAAAGTTACTTGTTTGTTCTCGTGGCTTGAGTGTGCTCGGACTATTATTGAAAAGTGGTTTTATGAACGACGACCGCTAATGAAAGAGATCAAGAGCTAACACTTGAAGCAACCAAAATATTAAGTGATGCAGTTGAGATAGGTCGTAGAATGGATGTACAATGTCTTAGTAATGTGAAGTACAAGGTGAAAGATGGAACAAAGACCTATTTGGTTGACTTATCCCAAAGAACGTGCAAATTGCCGAGAATTTGAATATGAATTGATGCCTTGCACCCATGCATATGCAAAGCAATTAGGTATAAATAAATTTAAAATTTATATCAATATTTTCGTGATAATTCGTTCGAGATAACACGTGCATACTCCTCATGGACAGATGGATCAACACGAGTATCCTAACGGACTGATGGATCATCGCGCGCATACTCCTCATGGACAGATGGATCAACCCGCATCTACCTGCCCACCTGATGCGTCATCTGTCCGACCATCTAAAGGATCATCAGCCCGATGGGATGATGGGCCATCTATCCTACGCCGCTTCTCTGGCCTCTGAATCGTAGGAGTAGTAGTGTCGCCTGCGATCGGCTCTACCTCCCCCCCCGCTCCGCCGCCTCGCCGCGCTTTAGCAGTGACCCCCGCTCTCTCTCGACTCTCACTCTCTCGCGCAATAGGGGTTAGGGCCGGTCGAATTTGTACTCGTATGTCTGCCTCTGCCCCTCCCCCTCCCAGTGCCTAAAAATCGGTTCTCCCTCAGGATTAATTCAGGAGGACCTAACAAAATAACTAGATCATTGATACGCTCCATATATATCTGCTGGAGCTCCTCCTCGGTCGGATCCAATATCTCATGACACACTAAAGCCTGTAAATGAATATATAAATAAATTAATAAAAACTAATTTATTAAATAAATAAATAAATAAACAATGTTAATGCATACCGTGTCAAAGAAAAAATCTATCATTAATAAGTGTGAAAATGAGATTTTTTAAATATTTAAAAAGGTAAGTACAAATATAAATAAAATAAAAAAAAATATACGCACCAGCAAGACATAAGTGACCCCATAAAAATGATAAGTAGGTGGCTGATATCGAGGCGGAACGTCCTTGGTATATCGGCCAGGTGGCGTAACATCACGCTTCTTGAATATAATGCATCAATATCTCAGCGAAAGGAGTATTTCCCCCAGGGAAAGCCTCCCATCGCATCGCCGCCCTCGATCAAAAACCACGCCAATGGTCCATCAAGGTGCAGCCGGCCATCGAAACACAATTAATGTCATATAAAAGGCAAATAACACCTTCGCCACCTTCAGGGCATCGTCACGAGTCACGGAAGGTGCCACCGACAAATAGATCGCGAATCGCGCGGCGCGAAACGATCACCCCCAGGCCAATACCGTCTATATATACCAGTCTCAGGTACCTCAAAAACACCGTTAGGGTCAAATGTGGACCTGAAAACCGCAAAATCGGATATCATAGAAAACTCACGCCGAGAGAATCTAATAGTCTACTCTCCGACGTGGAACCAACACTCCGATTCTGGAGCATCCATCACACGCACCTCCATTGCAACCAATGCATGAAGTGCCGCATTACAACTGAATCTGTCATACCCAAAATCAATAAAATGGCCGAAAATCGACCGTCTAAACCACCCATATAAACCACCATCGATCTCATCCAACTCATCTCTGATTATCTGAATTATACTCGGTCGAACGTACCCCGTGATATGGGCCCTCTATCGATGATAAGAGGGTCTCCTCCACTGTGGACCGACCTACAACAATAATTACAAGATGAACTGTTGAAAAATTGAAGAAATGTAGAGATAGGGTACAAAAATTAAAAAATTAAAGAACAGACAGTAGTAAATTACCATTCAGAAACCTAGGGCATGATATCGTGCCCATTTAAGCCTATGGCACGATATCGTGCCCATTTAAGCCTATGGCACGATATTGTGCTTAAGCCTACGGCACGATATCGTGCCCATTTAAACCTACGGCACGATATAAGCATAACTATGAACGGCACGATATAAGCATAAATATGAACTGATAGAATATGTTGCCCTATTAATCAATATATCAATACAAAACCCTGGATGTTCGGATTCAAACAGTGTTGTATGTTAATGTTGTAACACTAAAACATACGACACACTCACACAAAATGAAATATAAATAACACCAGGATTTTTAACGTGCTTAGATTCCTCAATCTTAATGCACGAGGCCACGCCTGAGAGAAGAAAACAATCCAATATTAGAAAACAACAAGTTATTACAAATACGATCGGATTTACGTAAAGCATAAAGACTCCTCTTTATCTTATACACCAACACTCGTATAAAACTAATATTCCGATTGATTCTTCCAAAACCTCAACCTTGTTGGAATCCCTCCAACTTCAAATCCTTGAACGGTTGAGTCGATCCACACCGTAGATCTTCACCGTCTTCTCCCGAAGACTAGAATAAAGACACAAGTATTTCTTGAAGAAGAACAATAAGCTCAAAATATCTTTTTCTCTTGGTAGCTTCTTCAAAGGTCTGACTCCTCCCTTTATAGCAATCAAAACGAAAATCCAATCCCTGATTTCAAGAGGACAATTTCTTGCAAAAGGAAGGAAATCAGAAAGAAAAATCATTTCCTTGTGGGTAAGAATCAATTACACAAGGAAAGTGATTTAAAAGGAATAATTGACAATTAATAAATGGTGAATCAATTAAGATAAAGTTTATCCAATAATATCAAAGAACATTCACAATATAAAGATCTTGCCAAAAACACACCACGAATCCGGCATGATATTAACCGCTTCGCGCCAGAAGGTGTTGCACACAGCAGTGTTACAACACTGGATTTTGCACTATGCAGAAAGACCAAATTTGCCAATAATGATAACATTAACAATCTCCCCCTTTGGCACTTTTGGTCAAAAACACATCATGCAGGAAAAATAAAGAATCATAAGTGAAGCGACACTTTTGATTTAAATCCTGCAAATGTTAGCACAGTCAAAATAACAAGCATTTATCCAATAGCATATATTCAATCAGTTTATCCAAAATAAAAGCTTTATCATCAAACTACAAAGCAAGATAAACAGAGAATGCTATAGACTGAGTCATCCTTTGACTCCCCCTTAGAGTGAGCCACACCATCTTCCTCATCATCATATTCAAACTCCCCTTAGAAGCCGCATCATCATCTTCTTCCTTATCACCAAAAGTCATATTCAAACTCCCCCTTAGAAGGTCTGCATCATTATCTTCTTCCTTATCACTGACTTTTCGGACTCTCCCACAAGTGGGTTTCATCTCACCATCTCACTTGACTCGCCTTGCTCCCCTTACTTGGGTCTCACCTCACTTGAGTCTCCTCTCTCCCCCCCCTTGGCCAAAAAAGACAAACGAAGCCAACCAAACTTTGGCTATTTTTTGGTCAAAACAATCTCCTTCAAGAATTTGAAAGTAGTCCTTACCAAAATTGATGAGAGAATGAACCGCCATAATTAGAGTGATACAAATGGCGACTATGGGAGTTTCCAAGAAAAGCTTCCAACTGCAATTTTGAAATTCAAATATTTTTGGAAAAGTCCCATAATTCAAGGTGTGCAATTAATTCAAAATAAGCACAGATGAACAATACCATTAATTATCAGAGACAAATTTAAGGAATAAATCATTTCCAAAAATAATACACCACATCGAATCAATAAGGAGGATATTTTCAACAAGCCCAAAAAATGACCCTAAGGGATGTCTAGAATGATGAGTTTATTTCTGACAGGAATAAAAAGGCCTCAGGCATTTTGGTGCAGTAACCCAGTGTTGTACCACCTTTTTCACGAACACCACCATACAAAGTCAATGGATCAAAATCCTTTTCCCATTTAATAAATCTTTTGAGTGAAAGGAATCAGTAGATGAACAATTAGCCAGTCGGTAGCTTTCGCTCCAAAAACATGGGTAGCTCTTTTCTCGTAAGATCATAACAAGATTCAAGCATATAAAAGAACATAGAATGGTTCACAACTGAATAGCTTTCACACACAATGTAAGGGCAACTTTTTCCGTCAAAGGCCCAAAAATAAATACATCTTTCACATGGAAAAAATCATTCTGTTTGCAATTTGATCCACAATTGTTTTTAAAGCGTAAAATTCATCAAAGGAGTACTCAATAGGGTTACAACAATAAAACAGAAAAGCCAATGAAATGATCTTAAAAATGCAAAATGTCTAATGCACAAGAATTAAGATCAAAAAGAGGTTGCAACACATCAAGAAGGAGAAATGATGCACATGGTGTTGCAACACTGAAACCCACACTGCTCAGAGAGTACAGACACCCATAGACTGTTTCAGGTAATTAAACCTTTGAAAGTCAAGGGCTTTGGTGAAAATATCAGCAATTTGATTCTCAGTAGTTACAAAATCAATGGTAACAATTTTATTCTCAACCAAGTCTCCAATGAAATGGTGTCGAATATCGATGTGTTTAGTTCTAGAATGCTGCACTGGGTTTTTAGAAATGTTTATGGCACTCGAATTATCGCAATAAGCAGTAAGAATTTTCTCTTCAACCCCATAATCAGCCAACATTTGTCTCATCCATAATATTTGGGAGCAACAACTTCCCAATGCAATATACTCGATTCAAAGAAATGACCACGAAACACGCTTATATTTCTTACTATAATAGGAAACCGAGATTATTTCCAAGATAAAACACCCTCCAAAGAGTGCTCTTTTCATTATCCATTCTAATTGCATGGCATTAACCCAATATTCATTAACAAGAGCTTTTTTAACATTTTTTGGGTTCAATTCGAGAAGTAAAACAGACAAATCTTACCATTTTCCCGCATTTGACTTTCTCTTTACCTCTTGTTTTAATGCCCCGGTTACTTTGCCCAATAACTTGATCCACGGGATGGTTCTTCCTTATCCCGCTTGGTGGTTCTTTTCCTCGGTTTGATCACGGATATCAAACTTAGTGGCTCCATCAACATCAGACTCAGGGTCTGCTTCAGGGTCACCTTCAGCTTCAGTCGCTGGTGTGGAATCAGGTGTTGCAACACCACTGGTTGCATCTTCAGCAGTCATGTCATAACCAAATTTCTCTTCCGCGACTTTCATCATCCTTGTTCTTGGATATATCTCGCAAAATCTTTAGTATCGCTCTACAACAACATTTATAGATTCAATGATAGTACGAATTCTCATGTTGTAAACCATATAGGCTCTGCTATTAACAGAATATCCCAAAAAAATTCTCATATCACTTTTCGAATCAAACTTACCAAGATGATGTATGTCATTAAGAATATAGCAAACACATCCAAACACATACTTCTTACCTCCTACACTTGCGACTTGCATTGGCCCCATAAGGTCCATATGGACAGTTTCCACACAGTGTGAAGAACTGAGGTGTTGCAACACCTTGTGTGCTTCCCCTTTTTGTTTTCCTAGTTGACACGGACCACGTATACTAAGGTGATCTTTGCTAAGTTTAGGAACACCTAATACTGCTCCTATTTTAATAAGGTTCAGCATACCATGAAAATTCATGTGTCCTAACTTCTGGTGCCACAACTCAGTGTCATTTAAGGAAGATTTATTGCACACAAAAGAAGTGTCTAAACACTGAACTTGTTCCTGTATCAGATAACAATTATCAGACGATCTGTTACCTTTCAAAATGCATTTGTCAGTTTTATCAAAAACAACACACACATTTTTATCAAATCTCACAAGTAAATTATCGTCACAAAGCTGACTGATACTGATAAGATTGGTTTTTAATCCTTCAACATATAGAACGTTTTTGAGAGAAGGAAGACCGCATACATTCAAGGTTCCTTTTCCCAAAACTTTCCCTTTAGTACCATCACCAAAAGCAACCAATCCATTTTCATGTTTTTCAAACTCGCCGCTTTCTCAAGTTCTCCGGTCATATGACGGAGCATCCACTATCAAAATACCAGGATTCAGATTATATTGGCTTTCAAAGAGGTGTGCACAACATAGCAAGAGAATCCATCCTTCCTAACCCAGATTTTCTTGGGTTTGTTTGATAAATTTATTTTAAAACGAGGAGTGCTTCTTTGTGATGTTGGTACACTTGAGATTGCACTCTGCCTTGCCTAATGTGTTTTTGAAGACGATAACACTTAGGTCTTGTGGCCAGGACGATTGCAATAATGACATATAGGAACAAAGCCATTGTTTCTTTTCCCGGTTTGATCGAAAGATGTCCCTTCTTTAACAAAAACAGTCTTAGAATTTATCTTTTTATTCGCAATGTTTTTGTTAAAATTAGAATTAAAGCCAATACCTGCACGACCTTGTTGTGATTTTCCTTGAGATAGAATTTCATCTAATCTCCCTTTCCCAGAATTCAGTTTCTTGACAGAGTTAGTCATGTCACTGAGTTCTTTCTTTACTTTGACAAGTTCTTCTCTCCTATCGGTAGCAACTCTTTCGAGCTTAACTACTTCCCCTTTGAGTGCCTCTTTTTCAGCAGTAAGACACACTACTTTCTTTTCCAGATTCTCATTTGTTTTCAAGACAACCAAGCATTTTTCGTACATCTTTTGGTAAACTCTCCTTAGTTCTTCATTTCTTGATTCTTCATCACCTTCCGAGTCATCCTCGGAGTATTCATCACTTGAATTGTTTTCCTCTCGGCAATCACAGAGTTTAGACATCTTTCAACAAAAGGAAAGTTAGTGTCATACCTTCTTGGTGTTGTAACACCGAAATAGCATCAAAAGGTGCGTTTCATTACAACCAACCTCTTTGTCAATGAAGGTGAATGATTTCCCATTCTTCTTTCGAGTATTTGCACATTCAACCTGGATGTGTCCAAAGCCACCACATTCTCTCGCATTGAATACTTTTGCTTTTGATTGAGGATTTGCTTCTCGTTTTGACCGACTCAAGGAATTGAGGGCGAAATCGAACATACTTCATAGACACAAGACATGTTAGCAACAAATACAAAACAGATCTCACTAATAAGAATTAGTGTTAGTTTCTCGATACCAATTGATAGAATATGTTGCCCTATTAATCAATATATCAATACAAAACCCTGGATGTTCGGATTCAAACAATGTTGTATGTTAATGTTGTAACACTAAAACATACGACACACTCACACAAATGAAATATAAATAACACCAGATTTTTAACGTGCTTAGATTCCTCAATCTTAATGCACGAGGCCACGCCTGCAGAAAGAAAATAATCCAATATTAGAAAACAACAAGTTATTACAAATACGATCGATTTACGTAAAGTAAAGACTCCTCTTTATCTTATACACCAACACTCGTATAAAACTAATATTCCGATTGATTCTTCCAAAAACCTCAACCTTGTTGGAATCCCTCCAACTTCAAATCCTTGAACGGTTGAGTCGATCCACACCGTAGATCTTCACCGTCTTCTCTCCGAAGACTAGAATAAAGACACAAGTATTTCTTGAAGAAGAACAATAAGCTCAAAATATCTTTTTCTCTTGGTAGCTTCTTCAAAGGTCCGACTCCTCCCTTTATAGAATCAAAACGAAAATCCAATCCCGATTTCAAGAGGACGATTTCTTGCAAAAGGAAGGAAATCGAAAAGAAAAATCATTTCCTGTGGGTAAGAATCAATTACACAAGGAAAGTGATTTAAAAGGAATAATTGACAATTAATAAATGGTCAATCAATTAAGATAAAGTTTATCCAATAATATCAAAGAACATTCACAATATAAAGATCTTGCCAAAAACACACCACAGAATCTGGCATGATATCAGCCCAGATTCGCGCAGAAGGTGTTGCACAGCAGTGTTACAACACTGGATTTTGCACTATGCAGAAAGACCAAATTTGCCAATAATGATTACATTAACATGAACGGCACGATATAAGCACAAACACAATACACGGCACGATATGAGGCACGATATGCGGCATATCGTGTCGCATCGTCTTCAACCTCATATCGCGCATCAACCAGAAAAAAATCACCACCATTTTCGAAAATACTAGTCCCAAAAACACAACTCAAAACTTCATATCGAACAACTAAGCCCTAATTATTGGCATTATCAAAGTATAAATTAACAACAAACTAAACCCTAATTCATGAAATGCACTATGTATTTCGAAATGGATTTCGAACATTAAGGACGCGATGCGATATAGGTATGAGAAATATAAAACCTTACTTGTTCGTGAGCGGAGAAGGATGATGAGGCGCGGAGGCGAGGGCAGACGAGACGACGACGCCAATGGGCGAAGAGACGACGACGCAATAAGTGAGACGACGACGCCAAAGTGAGACGGCGTGCGGCAGCGGCGAGTTTTACGACGCACAAGTGATTCCATTTGGTGTTTCTTTTGTCATGATATTAGGCACGATTTCTAATGTTGGGTTTTCTTCTTGTTTTTACCTTTGCTTTTGGCGTGCACGATTTGTCTAGGTGCTTTTGCTTTTGCTTTTTCTTTTTGTACAATTTTGTCTTGGAGTGTGTGTATATATGTATAGTCTATATGGTATATACGGTTTTAATGATAACATCAATTTCAAAATTCAAAAAAACACCAACTTAAAGGAGGGGTAATTTGGCTAATTTGGGTAGAAAAGAATTTTGTTATCTTAGTGGATAGAAAAGACTACCTACTATCCATAGTGGGTACTTAAAAAAAATCCTTTTTTTTTCGTAATTTTAAAACTTCATTGGGTTTTTTCTGTAATTAGCACAAACCTCCGGGTGTTTTTGTAAGTATCCCTTTTATTGAACTTCAATAGCTATGGATTGTAATAGTCTAGGCAGGCATGACCAAATATTTTTTCAATCATTTGATATCAGCCAACACTATAACCGAAAGGAATTACCGTATTGCTTGTCATTGCAAATCAGAGGAAGCCTTATTGTATAATGAATTTAGATTATAGATTTTCCAATGATTTATATAAACTAATCAAAATTTATTGCATATTTGCATTTTAATTTGTTGGTATATCATTTTTTAACCTGCAACTACTTACTAGTAGTTGGTAACGACACTAACCATTTCTCCAAAATTAACCAAGTTAATGTCGTGTACATAAACCTTCAACATAATTTTGTCTCCTTCTCAGAATATATACAGAATGTTAATCTTGTGCATTCTGTAAACTTTATGCAATTACAAAAGTGACAAAATTGCTAGAAATATTATCCACAAAGTTATATATCTTTGAAAAACAAACGCATCTAGTCGCAAAACCTTTCGTCTAGAGATCTTAAATTAATTGATACATCACACTCAGAGAAACTTTATTGTATAGTATAACCTGGTTTTGTTTTTGAGCTATTTGTTCAGCTTTGTGAAAAACACCCCTTTTTTATTTTATATTAAAGAAAAATCAAATTTGGGACTTTATGGATTAAACCAACTTACGTACGAAAAAATGTAGGTAAAATCGTTGTAGAAAAATATTTACCAACAAATTCTAAATTTGTTGATTTGCCTACAATATTTCTGTCAATCGATTAAAAAATTGTTGGCGATTTATCGGTACAGTTTGGAAAAAAACAATTTTTTTTTATTTTGTTGGTATTATGTAGATAAATATAAAATCTAGTGACAAAATCATTTATGTCAATAAATCCTGTCGGTAAATTGAAAGTTTTTTTTAGTACAGGATGCAACACAAAAGAAACTGCAACAAAACATATAAGAAAAAAAAACAGATTTTTTGGTGCTTTGATCAATTGTGTTTTACTCTGAGCTTCTCCATCTTTGTTTACAGTTGAATTTACCATTTATTCAGTTATTGCTATAAGCAATATAACCATCTTATCACAGACTCCAACTGAAAAATAAGTAACCCTCACTAACAAGCAACCTAGCTACCTATCTCATTAATAAACAATAATAGGAAAAGACAACTGCAAAGAAAAATGATCCCAAAATTCCCAATATGCATAAATCATTTCTTGTGGGCACACCACAAATTTGTTCTTCTTTTTGTCTTCACATCAACTTCCTTATCACTACATTTTTCTCAAGTGGGCCCCCCATAATCTTCTTATATAAACCTATCATATACTGCCTACATGTCCATACAAATAATCATAGCTAGAAACTCTCAGCTATATATACAGTAGCTATACAGAAGTGCTTTTATCTTTTATAATCACTTTTAGTTTGTTCTTGATCATCATCAGCATATAATATGGCTCTGCTTTTTTCTCTCCTCTTCCTTTTAATGTTCCCTTTGAGAAATAATGCCCAGGGCCCACCTTCTCCTGGGTACTACCCTAGTTCAAGAATTGGCTCAATAGGGTTCAACCAAGGGTTCAGAAATTTATGGGGTCCTCAGCATCAAAAACTAGACCAAGGGGCACTCACTATTTGGCTTGACAGAAGCTCTGGTACTACTACAATTCCTATTTGTTCTTTCAATATTTCAGCATTATCCTTTATATTAAATGTCTTATGTAATAATTTAAACTTTTTAGATGAGGCGGTCGGTCGTTCGATACCATGGTCTATATCGTATAAATCATGCAATGTGAATGTATACATTTTTGTTTTGATGCTACGTACATTTGATGCACGCTGTAATTTTAGTCATATAACTATAGTGGAGTGGTAGTAATGGTCGTCACCTAGAAACCATGATTTGCAAAAAAAAAAAAAAAAAAAAAAAAAGTCTCGTAATTTTCAGTCTTTTGGTTGTTGTGAATTAGAAGTTCTACTAGAGAAATCCACGTGCCCAAATTTCCAGTCAAACACCACTGATGCGGAAACGAATTTCACTTATGTAGACATCCTCATCAAGTGAGTTGGCACGTTAATTGGCAAAAAAAAAAATTAAGAAAATATAGAAATTCACTTGGAGGATGTACACTAAACAAAATTGTTTTCCACATTAGCAATGTTTAGCTAGAAATGTGGACACGTGGATTTTTCCGCAAATTTTTCAAAGATTCAAAGAATCAAGAAAACAAGTTTATTGAAAATCACGGACTCTTTTGCAAATTATGATTTCTGCAAGACTATTATTATCAACCAAGCCTTACACGTTTACAGCTACATGACTAAAATTGCAATTTAACATATACTCGACCTATTTTTATCGTATTTTGCGATAATTTTGGTGGGCTCTCACTCTATTAATTTACCACTCTTTAATTCTTGTTTGCAGGAAGTGGATTCAAGTCTCTGAATCCATATTCATCTGGTTATTTTGGGGCTGCAATAAAGCTCCAATCTGGTTATACTGCTGGAGTTATTACATCTCTCTATGTGAGAAAAATCCATATATTGTACAAATAGTTTTTTATTGTTTGTTGTTATCTAAATTTGGCAGAATTAATTTTGATTTATGTATGCTGAAAATGGCAGCTTTCAAATAATGAAGCACATCCAGGGAACCATGATGAGATTGATATTGAATTTCTGGGCACCACACAGGACAAGCCATATGTCCTCCAAACCAATGTTTACATCAGAGGCAGTGGTGATGGAAATCTTATTGGGAGAGAGATGAAATTTCACCTTTGGTTTGACCCACTAAAGATTTTCACAATTATGCCATCCTATGGAATCCCAATGAGATCATGTAAGTTTTAAGTTCACTATAGTTATGTAACTATAGTGAAGTGACAATATGTGAGATCGTCATGATTTAAGTTCGTAAGATGGATCTTACAATACACGTAAAATATGAGTTTTTTTATGGGTTTGGTTCAAATTTTATTTACATATAGGATCCATCTCATGACAATGCTAGCTACAAAGAAGTCCAAATTTAATATTTTTTTTCTTTATTCTAATGGAATAATTGCACTTAAGTATATTTTCATAGATATAACATGCACTGCTGCACGTACTATAGTTTGTAAACGTTCCTCTTGTCCTATACTCCGTTAGAAGAAAAGTATTTGATTTTAGGTACACATGCATTTTTTTCCAGATATTCAATTCAATTTCGTTTTTTATTTCAGATATCTCTTTATATATTGAGGTAAATTTAATTCGACCCCAAATTATTTGTATTTTTCTACTTTGCCCACTTAATTTCAAATTGTTCCACTTTACCCCATGAACTTTGCAAATTGTTTCACTGAGCCTGTAATTTCCAAATTTACCCATCATTGTTTGTGGATTGTCTGCAGCTATTACATCTCGAACAATTATTTAAATCAGCTTTTCTCTCAAAATCTCATCATTTTTAGTCAATATACAAATAGTATTAAATAATATTAAATTTTATCAATAAACGTAGGCTATGATATATTATTTTCGTGAATCACAAAATAAAATAATCATAAAGGTTAAGGGGTAAATTTGGAAATTATAGAGTAAGTGCAATAATTTGCAAAGTTTATGAGATAAAGTAGAACAATTTAAAGTTAAGTGAACAAGAAAATAATGTGTAGTTTGGTAGCAAATCAAATTTACCTTTTATATATATGCCACATTATTTAACTAACTAACTTTATTTATACGATAAAAAATATTTTTATTCACGTAACGTGCAAGTATTGTATGGAATAAGAAAGAAACACTAGTATTACATAAGCATGTGAAATAAACAATGTCACCTTCAATTCTATAGTAAGTATAATAGTTGGTGCAAGTGGCCAGTGGGGCTGCTACCCCCAAAAATTTCAGTTTTTTTCTTCTTCGTTAATTAGTAACTATCAGTCTATATTTATGTATATTCTAAGGAATAAATACATCTGCCCCAAAATTTTGAGGATTTTTTTTTTTGGGTAATTGTCAAGTTTCACTATGCTTTTGCGTTGCTCTCACACAAGTGTATGAGAGAGATAGATTATATAAAAAAGAAATATAGTCCAATTATTAAAATAGAGTTTTTTGTGTATAATTTCATAATTGGGCTTTCATTTTCACTTACGTGTCTCAAATTGGGCTTTTTCTCATACAATGTGGAATTTCAGATTTTTTGTGGATGATGTGCCAATCAGAAGGTACCCAAGAAAAAGTGATGACACATTTCCCATGAGGCCCATGTGGGTTTATGGATCAATATGGGATGCCTCCTCATGGGCCACTGAGAATGGAAAATACAAAGCTGACTACAATTACCAACCCTTTGTTGGCAAGTACAACAATTTCAAGATAAGTGGCTGCAACGCCAACGGCGCCGCCTCGTGCCGCCCCGCTTCCGGTTCACCATCCGACTCCAGCGGGCTGAGCCGCCAGCAGTACACGTCCATGGCATGGGTCCAGAGAAACTACAAGGTTTACGATTATTGTGGGGACCCACAACGCAACCATAAGCTCACACCCGAGTGTTAGGGCACGGGTTTTTCTATTCCAAACTGGGTATAATCCCGTGTTCCAAATGTCATCCGTACATGCCAAGTGTATTGACAATATCATTAATTTATACTTGGCGTATATTTAAGACATTTGGAATACGAGATGAAACACACTTTGGAATGGAGGATTCAGACTCAGTGTTAGGGTTAGCCACATGGCTTAGATACTTATATTTATAAATTATGCGTCGTATAATATTATTTTCATATGATTGGTTTGGAGCGTCTTGAGATGGGCCCACTTGCTGAAAAATATATATGAAATTGTAGGTGAAGGCAAAGCATCCAAGCCTCCAAAAATTTGGATGTTTGATTGAATTGTGTGTTTAATTTGTTGAGTGAATATTTGAAAGTGAGAGGCGAGGGAAGAAAAAATGCCATCTTGTTTGTCGAAGGCAGTAGATGTGCCTCTCAATGTATACCTTTTCTTTATGCATTTCATAAATATACATTATACAATAAATGGGAAGTATTTATTGCAATTTTCAAACTAAATTTGAAGTTTTATTTGACCAATATATTGATATGTTCCAAGCCAACAATGGCTTCAATTAACAGTCATAATTAAATGAAACTTAGCAAATAATATAATTGGAGTGCATAAAAGAGAGATAAAGCATGGACATCGATAAATCCTTAGACCCAATTAACAGCAATATTTGATATTTTGTTGTTTGCCTTTCCATTAAGCCACACACTTTATCATTAGTTCAAGAATCCAGATTCCCAGTTCAAAAAAGCAGTTGTCATTTCATGGACAAAAGATGATTACAAAATCTAAAATTAAAATGAACAGATAAACAGCACAAACCAAGCTCCCTGCATCTGTTATCTTGAACCAGTAGCATCATCCATACCGTTGAGAAAGACATAACGTCCTCACGGATAGGGTTCGTCCTTTACTTTGAGAAAGACATCAGTTAGAACCTGTTTAGACTGCAAGGAAGCATTTAACAGCTTCACAGCCTAGCAGCAAAACAAAAATATTTACACTTTACATCAGTATGGAGTGGCATGGAGAGCTCAACTAGCAATACAAAGAACCCTAAAAGGCTAAATTGCATAATTGGTTCACTAATTTATATCAAGTTGCACTTTGTCCACTATTTAGAGGTATGGTCAAATAGGACTTAACTTCTAATTTACATGAGACCAATTTTTTTCGGCAATTGCGAAATCAACCGAATTGCTCCCAAATTTTGGAGATTTCAATCCGACCATGTGGAAATAAATAAATAAATCGATTTGCCGATGTCATTAAAAATGGTTGGAGGGATTGAAATCATCAAAATTTGGGAGCAATTCCTGTTGATTTCATAGTTGTCGATAGAGAATGGACTTAATATGTGTTTACTCCCAAAACTTACTCCTCCTCGCCGATCACCTTTCTAGTCGAAGACCACCACGAAACCTCGCACAGGGGGCCGAGGGGGGCTCCAAGGCCCTCTCCGATGCTTAAGTCAAGATTGTGAGAAGGAAGACAGACTAGAGAGAGAAAAAGCAATGCAACAAGAAAAATGAGATTAGGTTAGAATGAACCCGGGCTTGGGCCTTTTATACCTTAGCTCGGATTAGGGTTTCCGTAAAATCCGGGATTCCGTTACGATTTGGTGTCAGAGTCATCATTAGATTAGGATCGGATCTCATTAAAAACCCTAATTTTACGCATGTAATACCAGACCTCCGATCTCTCGTAACACGTCGGCCCTTTGTGTTGATACCTTTAAATCTCACAAGGCATCCCCATCTTATACATCTCATGACCGAACCGACCTATTCTTCTAACTCTATACAGGTCGGCTCAACACGACAACTTGAAAAGCTTTGACAGGCCGGCCCAAGTTGGCAGGCCCTATACCAATCTCTTGCTGTAAGCCTCCACGGATCGGCCCATTATTTAACGCTTAACAAACAATCCTAAGGCTAAGCTATGGGCCTTATCATTTCTGGCCCAATGCCCGATATCACCAAATCGCCAAACACTCGACCTGTCAGTCGGCCTAACGTCTTGGGCCTATCGTCGCCCATACCATCATTTGCCCTTATCAATTCCTCCCCCAACTATGGGTTGGTCTACACCTCAACCATAGTTGCTCATAAAGCCGAACTGACCTAACATTTAGGGTTTGTGCTTTTCACTTTCCCGCCAACTCTTGGCTTTTCAAATTCCCGCCGCCTTTTGGCCTTTCAAGTACCGACACGCGGATTTGATTGATTAGACATCATTTCGCTTCCTGACGCCTCGTAGACCGGCCCAATCATCATCTCGAAAATCGAGGCACCCTTTGCCTTCTTTTCTCCCCTTATAAAAGTCATCTTCCTCCTCCATTTCTCACTTTCCCACATTTCAAGTTTCGTGAGCGCCTTCCCCAAAGACACTCTTCTTCTCCTAAAATTCTCCAAACTCCGATAGGCTTCCGCAGTTCCACATCCCGCACTACTTTCTTCCTTCAACTCATATTTATATCCAAAAGAAGTGACCCTTTCCCTTCCAGCTTTTCTTTCCCTTTTAATATGGCATCCTCTTCCTCTCACTCAACACCGTCGACGCGGTTGTCGCCAACTTAGAACGGTGGGCGATGACGACGGCTCGTCCCCTCCGCCACTTTTCACCGGTGTCCGCCATCGGACCCCGACGCGATCAATCTAGCTCCGATTCGTGTCGTGATTCGTACACGATAGAGATCCGAGCCCGTGCTCGTGTCCCTTTACTCGTATATCCTCATGATTTTAAGGGGACCACCTTATCACCCCCAATCTGCAAACCCTTAAAAGAACCGCCAAATTCCGTCCCTCTTTCAAACTCTATCTTTCTAGCAGCCTCCGACCGACCTAACCGACCTCCACCCAATGCCCTATCCTTCTTCGTAGGTCGATAGAGGCGGTCTCCGATTTCTCATCCATCCATTCACGGGTCCGGGTATCCGAGTTCTCCCGGTGCCTTTAAATCAACTAGCCCGAACTCCTTCCGTATCCTAGCTGCTTCATTATTTTGACCAAGTATTTAGACATAGAACCCACTTTAGATCCGTTTCGCCTATTCCAAATAAAGAGCTCTAACACCAAGGGCCTTTTCTACATCACCTCCCGAGGTGATGCTCAGTTTCTAAGCAAGTATCCTTCCTCCAACAAATTCTGGAAGGACAAATATTTTTTCATTTCCTCCCCCCGAGCTTGGGGTTCCCTATTGCTGACTGGACCCTTCCACTCCAACGCAAACACAACCCTAGAGATCGGTCTCCCGACCTCCAGTGCTCGGATAGATAAACTCACTTTGGTTAAATATGACCTCTCTCGCCTTATAACCCCTTCTCTTTATACTACTTTGAGCTGAGCCCCATCGTGGCTCCCTTACCTTGCGACATTGGTAATTGTCTTTTTTGCGATTGATCTATTTTACTCTTTACTCATCATTGGCTTTCCTCTTTGTGCGAGATATGTTCATGGCACGATGGTCAGCCGAGCCGGATGATGAGGAGCAAGTCCTTGCTCCTGGCTCACAACCTCCTTCATCCAAAGGTCTTTGCCGCTCCACGCCCGGAGGTCGCCTCTCCACTTCGGCGACTGCACAATTGCCGCAGCTGATGGCCGATCTTATCGCCCAGGAGCTCAACCTTCTATCCGACCTCCTCCTTCCAAGAGGTCGGTTGGCACCAGCCACGGAGTCGCCAAGAGGCGAAGAACACCCCACCTCCCGCCGCTCTCCTCTCTCTCGCACTCCCATTCATACGCCAACCAAACCTTCTTCACTGGCAATTCCATCCTGAAGAACAACGATGGAACCTTTGCCATCCAATATATTCAGGGCAACTGCCCGAACCCCGACCGAACCGCCATGGAGAAACTCAGTGATGCTGAGCTGGTGACTTCATTCTGCCTCAACCAATCCAAGGCCGATGCACGATTGGTGCACCGATCTCCCGAGCTCGGGTTGGCTTTGCCGATCCTTCCCAAAGTGTCGAGCTCAACAATTCCAAGAAGGAGGTCATCCGGCTGAAAGCTCGGGAGACTAAACTCCTAGAGGAAAATCGCCGGTATAAGGAGGGGGAAGAGGTCAACAAGGCCACGGTGGCTTCTCTAGAGGCCAAAATAAAGGCTTTGGAGACTGATAATGCCGACCTGAAGACCGAGCTAAGCGATCTCCAGCTTAGATGTATCTTGTCAATGTTGACCAAGCCCGAGCCGAGGGCGTGAAGCCGGCCGGCAAAGTTTTCTCACCTCCCGAGGGCTCTTCCATAGTTCAGGCCATTCGAGAGAGGGTGAAGCAAGCTTTCTAAGCTCTAAGAATTTATCGTAGTTCTCTCTCAGATTCGCCATGGAGTACTATGGCTTTGCTTTTGACTGCCGAGCTTCAACTCGGGAACGCGGTATCACTACCGAGCCCTTCGATCGCCGAGGTCCCCGAAGGATTCTACCCGACCCCAAAGGCTTGTTTTTACGAGGAGGCGGAGCGTCTCAACCTTGCTCCCGTGGAGGAGTTCATAGAGTCCTTATGCACTCGCTCCTTTTATCCTCCACCCCGCCTCCCAAACTCGGCCGGTCCTTCACAAGCTCCCGGAGCTCGGTCGTCCTCTCGCCTTCCCGCAGTCAAGTTCGAGATATCCCGGATGACGATCCCGAACTAGCTCTCATGACGATGTGACCATCTCCATGGACGACCTGAATGTTCCCCTACTACTTAGGAGTTTAGTTCGCTTCTCGTAATTTTCTCTCATGTACTTGTATTTATTTTGAATGATCAATAAAGCTTTCTCCGCATTTTCATTTCTCGATCTCTTGTCTAAATTTTTTTTTTTTTTTTTACAAAAAGATTAGCATATCGTGCTTTTCTGGGCCCCAAGTATTTGGAGACTAGCTCGAGCCGAGCTCCAAATACTTGTCGATCTTCAAGGAGCCTCGAGCCGAGCTCCTCGCATGGCCTCGTGGCCCCAAGTATTTGGAGACTAGCTCGAGCCGAGCTCCAAATACTTGTCGATCTTCAAAGGAAGGGCTCGAGCCGAGCTCCTCGCATGGCCTCGTGGCCCCAAGTATTTGGAGACTAGCTCGAGCCGAGCTCCAAATACTTGTCGGTTTTTTGTCTTTTCCACTTTCCGAACTCATAATGTAGGGCAAGATATCATTTCATTCAAAACGAGTAGATTGATTACATCGAATATTTCTCTATTCTAAGAATGATATTTCTTCAAATTACAACTGTTCCAAGCCCTCGGGAGTTTTCGACCTCCGATCTCTTCCACTCGACGCCTCCTCGCTAATACCTTGACCACCCGAAGTGGCCCTTCCCAATTTGCATCCACTTTCCCTTATTTTTGCTAGCATCCGACCTTCTCAAAACTAGATCTCCGACCGGAAGGCCTTTTCTTTACTTTCTTGTCATAAGCGCTTTAATCCTTCCTCGTGTCTTTTCCATCTCGCAAAAATGCCATTTCCCTTTTCTCATTTATCGTATCCAATGCCTCTCGAATCAACAAATTCATTAATATTTTCATCAAAATTAACTCGATGTGTTTCCATCCCGACTCTCCGCAGGTATGACAAAGATCCATACCATACACCAGCCGAACGGAGCTCGCCAGCTTTCTCTTTCTTGATTAGTTCGATAAGCCCACAACACCGAATCGAGCTCCCGAACCCACGCTCCTCCGCCTTTCTCTAGCCGAGCTTTCAATCCTTGGACAAGAATTCTATTAGTCACTTCCACTGTCCATTAGCTTGCGGGTGAGCCACCGAAGTGAAGTTTTGCTTGATCTTCATTTCCTCACACCAAGCTCGGTTTACTACCTTCGCGAATCTGCGTCCCATTATCGATATCAAGGCACGAGGCACCCCATACCGACACACTATATTTTGCCAAATAAATTTCATTCGCATCTTCATTTATCTTAGCAAGAGGTTCTCGCTCCACCCACTTGCTAAAATAGTCGATTGCCACAATCAAGAACTTCTCCGACCGGCCGGAGGAAAAGGACCCACAATGTCAATTCCCATTTTGCAAACGGACATGCCGAGCTCATCGTCATGAGTTCTTCCGCTCGGTCGATGTACCAAAGGTGCATGGATCTCGACACTTTTCGCATGCTCTCACCAACTTCTTCGCTTCCTTTCGTAAGGCCAAAAATACCCCGCCCCAAGGACTTTTTTTTTCATCAAAATTCTCACTCCCATGTGATTCCCACAACAACCTTCATGTATCTCTCTCGAGCACATATGTACCCTCTTCTCCACTCAAACACCTCAAAGAAAGGCATAGAGGCCTATCTTATATAACTTATCCCCGATAATACAAAAATGCGTCGCTCGAATTTTCAATCAGCCGCTTCACGCCTATCTCGTTGGTAAGACCCCTTCTTTTAAGTAAGCTATGATAGCCGACCTCCAATCTTCTTTTTCCTCAATCTCTCCAACCTCCAACCCCAGCCGCTTTCCTTTGCTACCGTAAGTGTGATCTGCTTAGCTTGATTCTCCAAGGCCGAATCGCTAATTTTTGCCGTAAAAATCCGCTCTACCATTTTCTTCCCTCGACTGACATATCTTGATTTCCTTCACTCTTCCTTCTAAAGCTCGATATGCTTAGACATACCTCTTCATCCTTTCTTCCCTCACCTCGAACTCTCCCATAACTTGTTTATGGACGAGCCGAGAGTCCATGTAAATTACCATCTTAATGACCCCATCTCAATGGCCATTTGCATTCCTCTCGATGAATGCTTCATACTCGCCTCATTATTAGATAGCTTGAATTCCAATCTCACAAAGAAAGTCATTTTCGATCCCTTGGGGCCGATCAAAACAATACCAAAGACCACATCCCGAACTCCCCTTCAACCATCCACATAAATCACCCAAGCTCCTTCATCGCTTATCATCTCTAGTTGATTCTTGAACAAAATCGCCAAAGCCCGAGCTTTGATGGCCGATCTGTTCTCAAATCCAATATCATACTCACTCACCGACAAAACACTTCACTAACCTCCCCGCTACCTCGGGTTTGCTCATCACATTTCTCAACGGAAGATTAGTTCGAACGATTACCTTATGCGAAGGAAATACGGCCAAGTCTTCTCGCGATCACCACCAAGGCCAAACCCGCCTTCTCGATCTCCGCGTATATCGTAGCTCGGCATTCCTCAAAACTTTACGACATAGTATACTGGCCTCAACCGATCTCTCTCCCCGATCAAGACTGCTAACCCCTTGCCCCCTACCGAAAGATAGAGGTATAGGGGCTCCCTGTGCAACGACTTAGTTAGCAATGATAGATCGCCAAAGTAATTTTTCAAGTCCTCGAAAGCCTTCGACACTCCTCATCCCAAACAAACTTTTTGGCTTTCCTCAAGACCTTAAAAAGGGCAAACTTCTCTCGCAAGGCGTGAAATAAAGCGATTCAATGTCGCTTAGCCGACTGTTAAACATCGCACATCTTTGGCATCCCGAGGTGGTGCCATCTCTCTAATGGCCCCGACCTTTTTCCGGGTTGGCCTCTATTCCTTTCTCCGTTACCATGTACCCCCGAAACTTTCCCGACCGACCCCAAAGGCACACTTCTTGGGGTTCACCATCCTATACTTCCTCGGGTGTCAAACGTTTCGGCCGATCATGCACATGATTCACAACTTTTATACTTTTGACCAACATATCGCCTACGTACACTTCCATGTTCCCCGAGCCGCTACCCAAACATCTTATCTACCAACCTTTGGTATGTGGCTCCCGCATTCTTTAATCCGAATGGCATTACTACATAGCGAAATGTACCAAAAGAGGTGGTGAAGCATACTCTTTTTTGGTCTTCTTCGCTAACCTCGATCGATGATATCCCCGTGATGCGCCCATCATGCTAAGCGATTCACATCCCGACGCCGAATCCACCAAATTTGATCAATTCGGGGCAATGGGTAATAATCTTTAGGGCAAGCACGATTCAAATCCCTAAAGTCCACACACATGCGCCAATCGCCCTCCGTTTTCGAACCAATACTTTGCATTAGATAGCCATTCGAAATTGGATTTCTTTAATGTGCCCTGTTTTCAACAACTTTTGCCTCCGCCCCTAATTATAGCATCCTTCTTAGACCAAGTTCCTCTTCTTTTGCTTTACCGCTTATATGATGGATTAACATTAAGCTTATGTTCAAGAATGCTTGGATCTATTCCCACCAGGTCTTCCGCTGTCCAAGCAAATACATCCACATTATTCCTTAAAAACTCCACCACTCATCCCTCAATTCATCATCAACTCTTTTCCGACCTTTAGTGACCTTATCGGGGTCACCGGAACTAGCTCGACCATCATCATTTCATCATTGGGGATGTGCTCCACCGTTCGGCCCAACCTAACCAACTTGTCTTTGTTTCTATCATCATCAAAAGCACTCCCCCTTTCTCGCTTCCGAATACTTTCTACGTATAATTTTCTAGCCATATATTGATCACCATCGACTTCCCTACTTTCTCTCCCAGAAATTTCATTTTTAGATGGTATACCGACACCACCGCTTGGAAGGCATTTAGTGCTTCTGGTCTACCCAACATGACATTATAAGAGAGGGAGCGGTGCCTCACTATCAAAAACCGAATCATTCTAGTTTTACGATTGTTCTTACCCAAAGAGACAGTAAAGTAATCATACCTATTGGTTGAATCATCCTTCTAGCGAATCCGACCAACGCCGTGTCCACCGTCTCTCAAGCCGACCCGGAGATCCATCTTCCTATAGCAATCATAGAATAGAATATCCGCCGAACTCCCAAAGATCACAAATACCACCGCACATCATAATTAGAGATCGTCCGTGATCACAAGGGCATCGTTGTGAGGTGTCACAATACCCCAATCCTCCTGTCCAAATTGGATATTCGCCTTGACCGACTGTTCCACTCTCAATCGCTCTTGCACCGATCTGCGCCGCTCTCACATAATTTTTCCGAGCTCGCCTCGAATCTCCTTCCGCCGGCCCTCAACAATCATCTCGATAACCTCACGCTGAGGTGGGGGCGGAGGTGGAGGTAGCTCCTCCTCTCCCCCTACGCTCCGGCTCCCACCGAGGTTGATGATATCCCTGCTTATCCCTTTTATACTCCCCTTTTTTCTCCTTTTTGTCAATGTACACAAATTCCCCGAGATGACCAAGCTTGAATGAGCCGCTCGATCTCATCTCTCGATGTGTGCACCGATCATTGTGTGCCCATACTCATTGTGAAATCTACAAAACTCCTTACATTTCGCTTTCTTTATCAGTGCCTCTCGCATGCGCTTTTTGGCCATCTTAGGTCGGGGTGCCTCTCAATAGCTATAAGCACTTCGCCCGAGGAATGTACCAAAGCGTATACTTCTCAAACCTCGGCCTTTCCCCCCATTGCCTCGGACCTCGCTTCTTCCCGAGGTACTTTGTCTTCCCGATCTTCCCTCCCCGTCTCTTCTCTTCCCTCCTTCCTCTCTTTTTCATTTTTCTCGCCTCTTCCAAGTTTATATATTTCTCCGCCCGAGCTAACATGCTCGTCAAATGTCTTAGCAGCTCTATCACTAATGATTCAAAGAACTCCCCATCCCTCGTGCCCCGAGCTAGGGCATTGGCCAAAATTTCTCGGACTAGCCGACGGCACCTCCAACTTTGCCGTTGTAAACCTCTCGGATATAACTCCGAAAGTCCTTCTCCTTCCTCTCGCTTGATACTAAACAAGGTCGGGCGCCTTTTGGTACTTACGGCAACTCGTGAATTGGTTAAGGAAAGTCGAACTAAAGTCATCAAAATTTCGAATGGAGCCCTCGGGGGTGGGACTAAACCATCGCCGAGCCGATTTCACAAAGTGGTAGGAAAAACTCTACACATCACGCCGTCCGTGAATTGCGTAGTAGAGCAAAATGCGCGTTCTCAAACGGCGGAGATGGTCCCACGGATCGTGGTACCATCATATTCAAGCTCGAGCTCGGTATGAGGCCGGAAGCTCGTCTGCCATCACCTCTTCCGGAAGGGTGTTCCCCGCCTCACCCGAACTACGCTTCCTCGGTACACCAGCCTACTCCTCCGACGAATATCACGCACTCACGGTGAAGGTCATCCATCCGTTTCGACCAATCTTGGTCGTCCGCACAGACATGCTCCGCCCCTTGATGAATGTCTTTCCACCATAGTCGCCACGACCTCTTTTCCTACTCCTCCGAAGGGACCACGGGAGGGGGACCACATGAGAGGAGGGACCACCGGGGGGGACCACCGTGGAGCTGGTGGTGGAAGCATCTCCCTCAGCGTCTCTCCACCGTCTGCTTCCACTCTCTAGTGATGAAGCCGCCCAATTGTTCAAAGAACATTGGACTCAAATCTATACTCCCCCAGGACATAGGCGTCATCCCATCCGCTCCGTCCTCTCGCACTCCGCCGCCCCGCCTCGTTCACCGGGGAGTGGTGGGGCGGAGGTGGAACATCCTCTGCGTGACTACGCCCGGAGTATCTCCCGGCGTACGGTTCAAATCATCTTCCAAACTTCTCCTAACCTCTTCCATAGCCAAAATCCGAATCTCACGTCTCTGCTCAATGATTCCCATAGACGCGCCACTTGTTTACTCCCAAAACTTACTCCTCCTCGCCGATCACCTTTCTAGTCGAAGACCACCACGAAACCTACACAAAGGGGGCCGGAGGGGGCTCCGCGCACCTCTCCCGATGCTTAAGTCGTATTGTGAGAAGGAAGACAGACTAGAGAGAGAAAAAAGCAATGCAACAAGAAAATGAGATTAGGTTAGAATGAACCTGGGCTTGGGCCTTTTATACCTTAGCTCGGATTAGGGTTTCCGTAAAATCCGGATTCCGCTACGATTTGGTGTCGAGTCATCATTAGATTAGGATCGGATCTCATTAAAAACCCTAATTTTACGCATGTAATACCGGACCTCCGATCTCTCGAACACGCCGGCCCTTTGTGTTGATACCTTTAAATCTCACAAGGCATCCCGATCTTATACATCTCATGTAGGCCGAACCGACCTATTCTTCTAACTCTATACAGTCGGCTCAACATTGCCGACTCTATACAGTCGGCTCAACACTTAACTTGAAAGCTTTGTGGTAGCCCCAGTTGTGCCCTATACCAATCTCTTGATGTAAGCCTCCACGGATCGCCCATTATTTAACGCTAACAATCCTAAGCTGGGCCTTATCATTTTTGGCCCAATGCCCGATATCACCAGACGGCCAAACACTCTCGACTGCAGTCGCCCAATGTCTTGGGCCTATCAAAGTTCGCCCATACCATCATTTGCCCTTATCAATATGCAACAATTTAGAAATTAGTGTTCTATTACCCTTAAATTAATGGATGGAAATACAACTTGATATAAGCTAGTAGATCAAATAATCGAATTTAGCGAACCGTGAAAAGTTAAACATTAAACGGAAGTAAACAAAAAAATTGCATATCTAGTTCATTAACTTATACTTAGTTGCACTTTCGTCCACTAATTAGGAGTGTGGCAAAATAGGACAAGAACTCAAATTTGTTGCACATTAAGCCCAATCTATGCTCGGCAATAGTGAAATCAACCGGAATTGGACCTAGATTTCGATTATTTCAACCCATCCATGTCGGAAAAAATTCAATATGCCAATGTCATTGCCGAGCGATTGAAATCCCAAATTTTACCACACTCCTAAATTCGTGGATGAAAGTGCAACTAGGTATAAATTAGTGGACCAAATATGCAATTTATCCGAAGTAAATGATACCTCATTCTTGCCAAATTTCACCACTTTTTCCTCCAGTGCATTCAAGTCCTTAACATTAAACTTGTTGAGCAAAGTGATGCTTGAGATAGTAGACAATGGCATCACACCCAAATCATCCATAACCATATAAGTCACCATCCCCTCCACAAATCCACCTTCGCTAGAACCTTGTTCCACTGCAGGAGGAGCCACATATGACACATTTGTGGTCATTTTCCCTTTGCAATGCGGACAAATCGTGCGAGGGTCATCAGAAATATACGAGCCATATTGGTTACAAGTGCACCTATAAAATTTCTTTGCAGTCGTGGGTGCATCATTAAGGGCCAGCACAGGAACAGAACCAGTGACCGGGAGCACTGGATTCAGAAGGGTGTTTTTGGTCTGGTTTGGTTGTATGTAGGAATCGTTCAGATTTTCTATACTTTGAAACAAGTTTGCTAGTGAGCCCACCATTGGTTGTTTAGTAAGAAGACTAATAACAGTACCCACCGGCAAAGAGAGAGCGTGAAAGAGGAAATCAACAAAATCTTTGCCAGCCTCAGCAAATAGCACTCTTTTGCCTTGGGTGTCAACTAAGAGCTTCAAACTTAATGTGGATTCTGCCATATTTGCCTGTTATTCTTGAAAAAACTGTAATTGGATTTCTATTCAGAATCTAAGTATAATAGTGGAACCCCAAGAAGATGTTTGTTTAACTCCTTCAATCACATATCCTTCTCAACTTCTTTCCCGATCAAAATCCAAAAATACATTATGCTTTGCAATACATTTCTATACCAATACACATATTTCCAAATACATCACATCAAATTCTCCTTCTCTCCTAAACTTCTTCCAATCATCCTCAATCACCAAATAAACATACCCTAATGGAGTGATTGCTTGTGAGAATATTTTTCCCCATTTCATTTTGCGGACGAATTTTTCATTTAGTACTCATTCATTCTCATTTTCAAATCAAAGAATCACATCAATTTACTATTTTAACAAAAAAATATCACATCAACTATCATCATTGTACAACATATCACAAATGCACTAATTATTCTCTCTTATTTTCTAAATCACCAATCACTTCAATCACTATCACACTAAAAAAGCTATTATATCAACTATCACCATCACATTTCATCTTATATCCAGTAACACTAAAAATCATTTTTATTTTTCAAAATAAAATTTTCATACTATTCTCTCTAAAAATAGAAAAAGAACCAAACGAAAGTCAAGCAAGAACTCCTAAATATTTCATAGTTATTATTTTTTTGAAAAAAAAATTACACTGCAGTAGAATCTGTTTTAAATTTGTGAAAGAGAGTCAAATGTACTTCTTCAAATTGAGAGAAGGCGCCATTTTTATTCCTGTTATTCAGTGTGACATAATGATTTTTTCTTCTTTTTTTTTCCTTTCTCCCAAAAATATAAAATAGACGGCGAAACAGAGGATACAGATTACAGATTTTATTTCGGAAAAATGGATATGGAAAACGAAAAAAATAGATCAAGAGTAGGGGGAGAAAGGAGTTATTGAGATACGGGAAAGTAATGGCAGTATGAAAATGGAGACATTCACAAATTATTCAAAGATATTTTTCATATCTCTAACATTTCTAAAATACACAATGCAAATATTCTAAAAGAATAATTAATTTACCGGTGACACTTTAGTCGCGCCCTGTGTAAGGCGTGAAGTGAAGAATTTTGGGCCGAGGAACTGAAATGTTAAGAGGAGAAATAAAATGAAGGAAATGGGGACGGGAGAAGGATAGCTTGCAACACTTCTTTTTTTATTCTTTCATTTTATTTTATTTTTTGTTGAAAGAATAGGTGGATTCACAAGTGAAAAGCGCGCGAATAGCATTTTTAGGAACTCTTGTGTAAATTTGAAAGCGAAAGTATGTTAGGTTGAGTGTTCTATAATATATTAATATCTTTAAAAATGATAGAAGTAGAAATGGTTATATGTGCTTTAAATATTCTTTTTGGAGGAGTTATTGTAGTAGTCTAGCATGTGAGATAATACCTGTCAAAATTAGCACAACTGTGATATTGTAAGCTTCAAAAGAGTCGGACATATTTGGCTCGATCCCTTAGGTCCGAAATCTTAGATCTACTGATCGACCTGACTTTTTATGTGTTTACATGGGTTGGGTCGGGCTTGAACCTCGAAATGGCAATTCGATGGAATTCGACAATGCCATGACCGACCCGATTTCCACTTTGGCCCAACGAACTAGAATCGGGTCGGGTTGGACCGTTGGGTAAACTCTAGAGATAACAATGGCAACAGAATATTTTAATAGCGGGAAACTTTTTTAATCGTTTGACCCAAATCGGTTTATTATCTTAGTTATTATTTTTCAAAACATCATTTAATTTTTAATCCTTTTCGTAGGCATTTTTCCATCACCCTTCATTTCTCTCCATTTGGGAAGGGAAAGAAGACGATAGTATCCATTTCTCGACACTATCATAATTCTAGTTAAGAGTTACGATTTCTTTTTTTTTTTTTTGGAACGATAGTATTTTTAAGAGTTACGGATTAGGCAACTATATAAAGCAAGAGAGTTTTTCTTTCCATCGCACCCTCTCTTGCACCGCCCATAACCACCCTTGAGTCGACAAAGAAAAAATGGAGACGTATAAATCTTTTTTGGTACCAAAAATCATTTCTCATTAACAATAACTCATTTCGAGATGGGTAAATCATTTCTTAGTACCAATAAACCATTTCTCGTTACAAGAAACTATATCTCGGTATGTTTTGTTTAAAGATGCATACCTAACATTGTAAACTTCACACCACTCGTAAATTATGTTAGTCCAAATGGCAACGAGAATCTAGAGAAAGGTGAATACATTTTTCGTGATTTTCCAATTTTTCTTCTCTTTTTCGGATAAAGGATGATGAAGCTTAATCACATAAATATAAGTGCAATAAATCAAAATAAACACGATGATCTATAGTGGTTCAACTCACCTGAGGTTAATCCACCACCACCCGATTCCTCGAGTGGATTTGCTACCAACTAGTTTTATTGATGGAAAAATTGTTACAACTTTAAAGAGAACCAAACTCTTCCAATAACAACTATAGAGAGCACCAAACATTTCCAACAAAATGAAGAGCATTAAACTCTTCAACACCTAGTCTAATCAATCAATTGTATTCTTACCAAAAGAACACTTAACAAGTATATCTTGTTTTATCAAGATTATACCTCAAATGAATTTATACAACTTTGAAAGTGCAAGTGTAATCAAGAAAGAAAGTATAATAGGCAAGATGTGAAAGTGCAAAACTTGTGCTATTACAACAAGAATGTGAAAGTGAAAGTTTGAGATAACTTTGTTGGTTATCTTGTTATGTTGTAGAATTGTGTGTTATCTTGATTCTTCAAAATCTCCAACTATTTATATAGGAGCTTCAAGATTTGATTTCCAACAGAGGCTCCTCCAATTTGAAATTTGTCCAAAAAAGAATGATCAAAAGATCTAGAAAAATAGTAAAGAAATGTTAAAGTTAACTTTGTTGTGTTGGTGCAAAAGATAGAATTTGTTGTCAAATTGCTTATAGCAATCAGTCACTATATATAAAATTTGTAAGTTTAAACTGTTGGATCAAGAATTGACATGGTTACTGTTAAGGGCGACCAATTTCTATGTATCGTGAACGGTCGTTGTACCATGGGGATCGACAATCGTGGATAGAGACCTATTTCTATTAAAACAGAGAAAAAAACCAATTTTGAAATCAAAAGCGGTGCTCCCGGTCACCCTCTATAGCGGCCAGGTCGTTATCCCTTCAGAGATGTTCTCTGTTTTTCGAAATTTTGAAGAATTTTTAGGTACTAGTTGCCCTATATAGTGATCGACCGCTGTCAATACAATGACTTCTTTGTTATTGAAAACTTAGTAAGACTTCCAGGTATCGATTACTATCTATAGCAATCGGTCGGCCTTAATATAGAGAGTTTTCCGAATTTTGACAAAAATAGATTTCAATTAATACTTCATAAAAAGTCGATCAAAATGATGAAAACATTAGAAGTATATTAAATAGTACTTTTAAAGCATTTGAGAAAATTTTTTATTTATAAATCGAATATGTAAAGTCATCAAAATTAAAAGTAAATTTATTCTAACAAATTCATCTCTCAATTTGTTTGTTCACACCAATTCCTTTATGAGGGAATAACTTTTTTACCCACTTCGGGAAGACTATTTCCATTCTTCTCGATGTTTACCAAACAGTTAAGCCTCATCTTCCATGGCTATTCACGTATCGAAGTCATAACTTGACAGACGATAAATTTGCAGAGAATTGAAGTGATAAAGGATAGATGGAGAAACAGTCGCATCGCAAAACTTGTGGGAAAACTTTGAGAGAGAGAAAGAGAGAGAGAAAGAGAGAGAGAGAGAGAGAGAGAGAGAGAGAGAGAGAGAGAGAGAGAGAGAATATTGTCTGAAATTTTAGAATGATAGTCACCAAAGAATACAAAGAGATTTTAACTGTTATTATTTTAATCAAATTAAAGTGACCAAAAAACATGGTTAGTTTTTATTTTTAGAAACATAAATAACTAATTTGGCATATTTACACATACTCTAATGTGATGATCATGCACTCATTACTCATCAACCACCGTCTACTTATATAATGATGCACACAACCTAATGATTAAGATTAATCATCCACTCTCAGAAGATCTCGTCGAACGCGTCGAAGCCTTAATTATTAATATATTATATATACATTGGGGAGGATCCAATGGGATAATATTTTATGGTGAAACAATGTGGATTGATCTCAATCTTCCCCTATATACATTAAAAGCTAGAATTAATATAAGATAATAATACATTAATCAATTAATTAAATCCCCCAATAAGGGTAAAATTGTCAAATAAAACATGTGGGATTGTCCAATATGAAATCAATTATGTGGAGAGAGAAATCATACTCCTTAACATGTGAGGATGTGAAGATCGTGTATGTGCTTCTGCAATGATTATATATACTTGTATATTTAACATATATGTAGCGTAAATTATCACTTTATATATATTGTGTTTGTACTTATATATAAAATAAGTACAATCACAATATATATCAAATGATAAATGAAAATATATATTGTCTCTCTCTATAAAACTCTCTTTATTTAATCCTAGCCCTCTCTTTTCTCCTTCACTCGTCTTTTCTCAAGAATGCAAAAATAATTTTTTTTTTTTTTGTTATTTTGTATTTATTTGTTTCCTTTTTATTCCAATTTTAAGTCTCATCCATAGTAGTTCGTGTCACTTAATAAATGGAGTTTAATTTGTCCACTTAACAAGTGGTGTTCTTCATCTCATATGGTGTTAGTTCGGAAGATTCGGTCATTGTGCTATTATTCATTCAATCTATTTGATGGGCTTTCATGAAAATGAGTGACTAATCCGATATCAAATTTATTAATATGAGATTTGTCCAATAATTTTAACTCTTTGTTTCTACCGATTTTCATTTTTTTTTTTTTGGAGAAGGACTGGTTTTCATCTTTGATTCTATTACTTTTGTAAGTCTACCATCCGGTAATTTTATTTATCGATTGCTTCTTCATTTGTTAACCGATGTTGTCTGCTTTTGCGGCAATTTTAATCAAACTCGTATTTCTTTTTAGAGAAAAACTATGTATTTTTCTAAACAAAAAAAAAGAATGTCCGAATTATAATTAACAAATTATAAGGTATAAATACGATTAGTAGCAAACTTAGGCCTTGTTTGTTTATGTTTCCAATGGCTCTTTCAGGTTTCCAACTATACATAAAAGTAGAATTATGTTTGTTCATAAAATTTCCAATGGAAATCATCATTTTCATTTTCTATTTTTCACATAAAACAACATCTCAAACCTATACACTACCCTACACTACTCATAATTACTTATCAATCACTATTCTCATATTTTAACCTATTATATATGTGGGACCCACCATTATCAACTTTATCTACTTAAAATATTATTATTTTTAAATTATAACTATCTAATGGGACCCACCAACTTAATCGTACAAATATAATATTATATATTCAAATTAAAATATTGAAGTGGACCCCACCACTACCAACTTTTCAATTATTATATACATAAAATAATATTTCAAAACTACTCAAACCAAACACAATCTCATTTCCAACCCTACATAAAACACATTTCAATTCATTCATCCAAACACAATCCCAATTTCCACACGAAAACCAATAAATTCTCAAATCTATTTCCAACTCAAAACCTGAAAATGGACCATGGAAACATAAACAAACATGCCTTAGAATTTTAAATCGTATAGATTTTCAAGTTTTACTTTTACACACTACTCATTTATGTCATCTCAACATATTACACCAGGTTTGGTGTAAAAACTACACAAAATTTGATGTTTTGGTGTAATTTTGTCAAAACCATCTTCAATTCATTACATTAAATCTTACACCAAATGAATATTTTATTCTTTCTTCTCCATTTTATAGTAACCAAATTTATTTATTTATGCGATTATTTTGTTTACTTATATTTTATTATTGTTAATGTAGTTAACTATAAATTTATATTTAATTAATATTACTTTAATTAGTTATTTTGCAAAATTAAATAATAAATTAATATTAGTAATTATTTTAGTTTACATTATAATTATTTGTTATTAGTTAAAATTTATAGATAAATGTTAATTAATTATTAAAATCATATTATATAAATTAACTATATCTAAAACGAGGATACAATTGGATTTTTTTTTTTTTTTTGAGATTAGGATACAATTGGAATTTAAATTTGAAGTAGAAGGGAATTTGAGGGTGAATATGGGATAATGCATTACATCAAATTTGGTGTATACTATTCACTATACTAAATTTGGTGTGAGGTTTAAAGTTGGATTGGAGAAGAATTTTTGCATATTCGGTGTAATAGGCGGGATTTGAGGTTATTGGAGATGCCATTAACTCCAATTGTAAATATTTGCATATAGGTGGAAATAACTCAGACCACATTAGAATTAAGAAAAATATCAATTGGATTATGTTCCGTTTTTCAAAGTCGGAAATATGGGCCTGTTTGGGCCCATCTCCATTTAATGCTTTCGTGTTCTGTAGGCAGGCCTACCGCCTACAGTCTACAAAAGTACAGTGATAATGAATGAAATAAGTACAATTCTTGATATGTTTTTAATTTGAATTGAATCCAAACATCCTTGGAATATTTTTAATTTAATTGTAGAAACAATGATCTATCACAAAACAAATACTTACCTATTAGAATTTTTCCTATAATTAATTGGTTTGCATAAAAAAACACCGACAAGTACACATTTTTCTTTTTTGAACGATAGTATTTTATTAAAACAACTCAACAAAATTGAAATTACAACTACAAACGTAGCCAACCGACTAAGAGCCGACTTGACTAAATAAAAGGCGAACGAGAAATTGACAAGACCAATTGGATCTACTCCACAAACTAATCACTTCACACCCAAAACTATATCACTCTCACGTCTTTGAAAGACTTAAATGGAGATCGTAACACACTAAAAACAACCAAAACCGGGCACGAGCAACCACTACATACTACGAGCAGATAAAACCGATCCGCCTATGAGTTTCGCAAATCCACCTAAAAAAGAAAAGACAAACAAAAAAGAAAACTACAACAATCTATAACTAAAAAATGAGAAAAAATAAAAAAAAAAAAAAAGAAAAATGTCTCTCCCTCACTTAAATCTATTGATGCGGCCCATCGTCTAGTCGACTCAAGACACCTCCGTGAAGTTCCAACCCGCTTTCACCCCGGAACGAAAATTTGACCACCTCCTCGAAGACACAGGGACCCATCGTTGGCCCTCCAAAGGAAGCATGGATGGGGAGGGGAGGGGGGGGAGAGGGGGAGGGGAGGGGGAGTGAGAGGGTGGCGGGCCGAGCTGGGGAGAGGGAGGGAGAAAATGATTTTAGGTTAGGGTTTTTTTAGAGAGAAGAGAGAGAAGAATGGGTTAGAGATACAAATACACATTATAAAATACCACTAAAATGAAAACTCACCATCAAAACCATATTGAGACCACATCAAACACTAGATATATTGTCTCGATGGCGGATGCGAGGATTCCGACTTGGAGGGGTGGGAGAATGTGAGAGTTTATAAATTTAAACTATGAGAAAAAAATTCATATACTAATCATAATTAATAGTTTTTATATTGTAAAACACAATTACTTGATTTTTTTTTTATCAAAGTTGGGGGAGGGGGCATTTGTAAATTAATTCCTTTATTTTAGCTATAAAAAAGTAATTTGGAAACTTTTGTGGGGGGGGAAGGAACAAGCCTCCTTGCTTGCCCCCTCGTTCCGCCATTGATTGTACTTCCTCCTCCTCGAATTAATATCTTATAAATGTTATATGTCGTGTACATACATGATATTATATCAGATATAGTATCTTTTTCCAAATGCATGTCCTACTTTTTTACAAAATGGACAACTAAAATTTATCCACGCCTCAAGTATACATACATCTGATGTAGTATCAATATTACCTTAGTTCCTAATTCACTAGTGCCTTTTTTATTTGGATTCATATTTGAGATAACTTGAAAATGAATATAATGATGAATATAAATGTTTCCTAGTGTATGAAAGAGAGTCTGCATAGTGTTATAAAATGTTTCTTGATTATAAGTTCTTAATTTGTTAGTTCGACCATTTCGATGTTGCATCATGCATTTGATTTAATTTATACACACATACGTACGCCTAACATTTACAACTATATATTCATACACTGGTGGAGAGTAAACTGTAAATATACATACTTGGTCAATTCATGCAAGTCATGCATTATAATAACTACATTCATAATTTTCTATATTTCAAAAAGATTTTTCATATAGTATTCTAATTGGTCGATCCTAAAATTACCCGCTCCTCCGGATTCATGCTCCGACTAAACTCCTTCGTTGGCCTGCAAAAAAGGGGGTCGGAGGGTTGCTCCCGCGTCATCTCTCCGACGCTCAAATCGAAACTCTATCAAAAGAGAATAATTAAATAATTCATGTGTAGAGGTAATGTAGAAGAAAGAGAATAGAACAACACTTTTATATGGATTCTCCCAAATAACCCTAATAAGTCATATTCGTATATGGGCCATTTTTAATATTGAAGCCTCAAATAATATTGATCCAATATAATATGACAAATTTGGCCCGTATCACTAATAATATAAAATATAATCTAAGTATATAAAATAATATTATTACTACTAAAATAAAATAAAATACCATGCAAATAAAAATTCAATTTATTGTTGCAAGCAGCTATATTATTCGACCATGGTCCATGTGAACCTCTACAAGACTATTCCATCCCATTTTTGCGTCAAAAATTATTTTATTCATCTTCACATTTACATAATCTAAAGATTGTATTTTGTACCCATATTGACAACCTCGTGGCATAATAATGTCCCACCAAACCAAAAACGTACCCAATGAAACCTCGCCATCTCAGCCGTACAAGCCCTGAACCAATGGGCCCCACCCAACATCAATACAGCCAATAACATAATATTGGTCTGTAAATTCCAATAAATCCAGCTGTCTCCCATTATCCACATCGACTTTGGGAAATAGAGCCAAAACTTAGCTGGAAAGAATCATACACGCCACGTGGATACATCTCATTGGATTAAAACACTTGACCTCTTGTGGGACCTGTCGAGCTTCTGTGAGAGGGACTCCAGCACCTGCCACGTGGCATCACCTTCCAAAATTGGGACATTGAATAATAAAGCATTACTCACTGAAGGGTCCCACAGTTTTCTCTGGATAGATGTGAGATTAGTAGCCGCCACGTGTTCAAGGATTTCACCGAGCTCGTCCACGTGGCTCTCCGCCACGGTTAGGGATATCTCCGCCCAGGGCACGGCGGAGGGGAAGGGCAACCGGATGCCGTCCGCTATGATTACCGGGACACACCCCAAGGCCACGGATTCCACCAGCCTTGGACTCCATGGGGCCCACCCCAATGGGCTCAAACAAAACGTTGACCGGACAATCTCCGACTGGTAACCGGCGAACCTGTGCCTCCGCAAGTAGAACCTCCGGTCGCTGCCGTATTTTCGCCATATCTCAGTCCGTACCCGCCTGCGGTAAAAGGAAGAAATCATTTAATCATGTTTTCTTTTTATATCTCACAAGAAAACAATAGCAACAACGGGGTAAGTAAATGATCAAGTGGGTAGTGGGTAACTCCCGCTAAAATCGGATTGTGATATGTGTCTATTTTGATTTTCTTTTTTTTTGAAAAAATACATGCATATGTCATAGTGTGACACTGACAAGAAATCACAATGGGGTTGGGACAACCCACTTTAGCATCAAACCCCTAACAATAACGATGAGATGGTAAAGAAAAGGTTTATTGCAAAATTGGCCTCGTAAATCCACAAGAGTTGTCAATTTAGGTCCTATAAATATCTTCAATAGCAAATTTGACCCCAAAAGATATTGACTTGGTGCAATTTTGACCCAAAAGTTCTAATATGTGTCATTTTTATCCTATAAATTCGATATAAATTCGATTTTGTGCGAATTGGTCCTAATAGCCTAATAGGGTATGTTTCAATATTTTATTTGTTCATACACTTACTTTTTAGCTAAAATATCCAAAATACATTTCACCGCTAAAAATTAGAGGACTGAAATATCTATTTTAACAAAATGTAAAATGATAAATGAACGTAACTATCACTTAAAATTAAAGCAAGTTGCGAGAAATCGCCCAGGGCGGCGCTAGTCGGGCGCCTAAAACACTAAGTTTTTCTCTTTTTCTCATTCTTTTTTTGAATTTTTGGCCGATTTATTCCGACTGACCGCCTTTAGGCCGATTTTTGCCGGACCGATTTTTTTTTTTGCCGATTTTGTAAAAATACAAAATCGGATCGGCCTAGGGGCGCCTAGCGCCTATCTGCCGCCTAGGCGATTTTTTTACAACACTCAAAAGAAGTTATATAGGACTAAGATTATTATCACTAAAAGTTAGAGGACCAAAATTGCAAATAAGCTAAAGAGAAAAAGCATGATTCCTACTTGCTGTAAAAACGGCCGCTGACATTCTTGGGATGGACTTCCATTTTACCCCTGAAAAATGCGAAAATATCACGACGGCCTGTCACCGGAGTCTTCTCAGGGTGGCGCGTACACTTTCCGGCGAGATATAAGGCGGAACCAACACATTTTCCACATCCTGACATGGGTGTTTGTGTTTCACCCCAAAAGTTTGCAAAATTACAGAATTCCTCAAAAATTCAGGCACCCCATCTGCAATCGCCACATCCTCCTGCAAACATCATCATTAACCATTGATCAAACAAACCCATATCCGAAAATTAAGAAAACAAAAATAACAACAAAAAAATTAATTCCATACCAGGGTATGAAAGCAAGAACCAAAATCATGGGACGCGACGAAAACATGGTCAGCCCCAAAACTACGGTTCCAAAACGGAAGCTGAGACGAGAAATGCTTCACGGCGGCCGCCATGAGAGACCGGGCATGGCCAATGGCGGGAAACCCATTAACGGTGCTAAAATTACAGGAAACATAAACAGGGACGAAGAAAAAATCAGCTTCCCATGGATCCAATGTTCGAACATCGCTCGTCAACAGAGCTTTATGAATAGCAACCTCCGACGCAAACAAATGGCTGCTGCACCGCTCGTTTGATAACCAGTCGCTATTGTATTTCGATGGCAAATCATATACATACACCTTCATCCCCTTCCATATTCCTGAGGGGTAAAAAAAAGCGTTAATTGAAATTATAAGTGGATAAAAATCAATTCTTGATTTATTTTTAATTACCGGCGGGGTTTTGGAATGGTTCTTCGATTAGAGCACGAGATGCTTTGGCATGGAAATTAACAGTGGTGGTTTTTGAAATAGAGGAGGTGGGTTTATTGCGGGTGATGAGAAAAGAGGAGAAGAAATAGAAAGAAATTGAAAACCAGAGAACCCATTTGAAGTATCTGTAACAGAACCCTTTCTGATCTGGGTTTGATCTGTTGTTTCTTGCGCCACCATGCAAAAGCCTCATTTTTTCACTTGGAACTTTTATCAAGCAGGTTGAGATCAAATTTCTATCTCTTAAACCAGTTAAGAGAGAGAATCAAGAGTCGTTGAAATGGTGCTTTCTGTGTTTGGTTTTTGTTGGTGAAGTGGAGATTAAGAAACAGGGGATGGATGATATTGCAGTGGGTTTGTTGGGAGTTCGTTTTTGCTTCAAGAAGAATAAAGAATTAAAAATAAAAAATAAAATTGAAGTTATCTGATCAACTTTCTGATAATATATGCAACTACTGTACGGTATAGTATTTTTTTATAATTGTTTAGTATTAAATGACTGGGTTTTGCATGAGTTGTGCTGTTTTCAAGAATAAAATTAGTATAAAGATGATTATCAGTCATGCAATTGTTCAGAGAGGTTGCAGGAGGTCACATTTTCTATGAAGCAGAATGGACACTGGCGTTTGTCTCGATCTTTTCAGCTAAATATATACAGCCTTTGATATTCCAACTTAGGAAACAAAAGCATCCTCATTTTTATTAGAGAAATTACACTAAATATATGTACTACCCGCGTTTTTATAATTTATCATATAAAATATCTTTTTGTATATTTTACATATGAACTATGTAATTTTTGCACTTTGTCCTATATAGACAGTTATACCTCTCAAATTTTATTTTTCCTAAAATAATTTCTATAGCTTATTACGATTATATACAACCCACCATGCTTTCATATAAAAATTAATGGTCTCTTAAGTTCATATATTGTTTGACTATAATGTAGTTGAATATTCGTGGTTATTGACGAATATTTTTTTATCTCTAATTGACTAAAATTATACACACATATATATATATATATATATATATATATTTCTTTTTCAATTGGTTTGTGACGAATACTTAATTAAGATTGGCTACTAATGTCTAAAGTTAGCGGAATTTTTTTTCTGCAATTTTTTGCTTTTTATGTCGTGTGTAACGAACCGTTGTGATGTTTGCTAAGGTTGAATGTAAGGGTAAAATTGTATGTGTGAAGAGCAACCCAAAATCATCTAAGATTCTTGCTACATTTCGTTGAAACAATATATGGATTTAAGAAATATTAATTTTATATACGATAATATGATAGGCCTGATGACCATAATGAACTACTTTTATTATTCTAAGAAAAAAAAAATTTAGGGGGCAAAATTGTTCATATAGGGCAAAGAGCAAAAATTACATAATTCATACGGTAAAGTATAACAAGAAATAGTTTATTTGGTAAAATTTAAAAACGCGAATAATACAGGGGATTTAGTATAATTTCCTCTTTTTATTATTAATTTGATGTTCGAACCATGCAAATTTCTAATTAGGCTTGGATTTTAACATTTCAGGTAATTTATTTTGAATTTTGTGTTTTATAGTATTATATTTTATATTAATGATTTTAATTGTGTATTGTATATTACATATTTGATAAACCATAAAGTGATTTTACCACTTTACCCTTAAAGAAAACCCAAAATCAAGGCTAAATTCGCTGGATCCGCGGACTGCTCATCTGGGTCGGGGCAAACCCGACCCGACCCGACCCGAACCTATGAACGCCATTGATTCTCGACACCGGACTCCCCGATGATGCCACGTGTAAAGTAAAGTAAGCACTAATCGAGATTACTATAAATAGCCGGTAAATATTTAGAAGGTTAATTTTTTCACTGTTCATTTTAACGGCTTCGCTACTTTTACTTTATTTACCTCACGACCGATCCGACTTAAGCATCGGAGGGCCTTAGGAGCCATCCTAACTAGCCTAACGTGTGTTCGTGTCTCGGTCACCCACATATACAAACCCGAAGCTCGACCAGGAGGTCCGACCCGAGGAGAGCCTTCATCTTGATTTTATTTGGTTAAATCAATATTAATTGCAGCTTCAATTGTCTTTATAGCCTAATTTATTTTGCAACCACTTGCCTCTTTTAGTTAAACACTAATGATGAACCATATATTAATATATTGGTTTCATTTATCAATTTGCATCTTCTATACCTATTCTGTTTAATAATTGTTTCATCTCATGTTTAATTATCCCATATATTACCTACTGTGTCATTAATTTCTTCTCATGTTTAGTTATAGCTATATGAATCTCATATACAATAATAATATCACTTTATAAATTGAACTGAAACTGACATGAACTAATAGGAGATACCCATGTGACAAGTATATATATCATCTCGTATTCCAAATATCGTCACCAATGGCGGAGCCAGGAAACCTTAATAGGGTGGACCGATACACAAAAATGGGGTGGGTCAGTCAGAAAATTCGAAAAAAATAATACAAATTATAACTATTTAAAAAAAAGAAATTCTCACTATTTTGTTTTCAAAAAAAGAGAGGGTTGGGCCAGGGCCAGGTTTGCCCAACCCTAGATCCGCTAGTGATCGTCCCGACATGTCGATTGTATTGATGACGTCAATAATTTACACTTGACGTGTATTTAAAATAATCAGATTAAAAAATAAAATACAATTTGGAATAGAGGATCCGTGTTGCCTCAAAATGGCCACAACCTTAAGAGATAAATCATATTGTTTTCAAATTTCAGATATATAATTAAAAAGGGTTGACTAATTTGTGTTTGAGAACTTTTTTAAGATCCCTATAATAGTAATAGCCGTTGCCTCATTAAAAGAACAACGGTAAGGTTGTGCATATATTGAAGAAGGGCAAGCAAGACATTGTAGAATTTATGGCAGCAGAATCTAGTACAGAGTAACAGAGATATCATAAATGTGCAATGAAGAGCGTTTAATGATAAGAGCGTTTAATGATGGGTAAAGTGGGGATATGGAAGTTTGACAATGTGAGTAGAGCTTTCAAATAAGCCGAGCTGGCTCGGTCCTGTGTTAGCCCACTGGGCCAAATAGAAAATCGAGTCAGGCCAAAATTTCAGGCTACCATTTTTTAGGCCCAAGTACGTCTCAATCCATGAAATAAACATTAAAAGTTGGGTTGATTGGGCTAATTTGGACATGCCCGGTTTCTGACGGGCTTATAATAGCATAATTCGGCCCAATCATATAATCGGCTCGGGCTAATTTTGACATTTCCATATGTGAGTTATGTTGTGTACGTCCAAACAGCAAAGCCTCTTCTCTGAAAAGTTGATTTCTTTGCAATGCATATTTAATGCCAATATTTAAGTCTCGCATGAACTAAGCTAGACAAATTTTATATATCCATGTTAGTGGTTCGTCCAAGAATGTCTACTGTCCAATAAAACCAAACTCCAATATGTGATTGACCTGAGATCTGCAAAACCACCGTTAAAAGGAGGGTCGGAAGGGTTTTCCAATGTGCCCACTCCGACGCTCAAGTCAGGATCGTTTCTAGAGAGAGAAATATATGGAATGGAACAGTAAAACGTGTGTATTGAATCTAACTGGAGACGTACCTTTTCCGTGCTCTATTTATAGGTTTGGCCATTAGGGTTGCATAAGTATCAAGCCACAATAAAACCCTAATTAACACACAAGCCTAGGTTAATTCTCTGTATTGGGAGCCCAATCCAACAGATTGACAAACCCTTAAGTTGGTCCCTTTGGGAGTCCAGCCCAACAGGTCTATAGGCCCTTAAGTTAGTTCATTTAGGTTGGGGCCCAGCCCATTTACGTCGGTCTACTAGGCCTAAAGTTCGAGCTCTTGCCAAATCATCAACTTCAGCCCAATCACAAGCCTAAATCCAAGCCCTTGTCTATGGAGGTCGGCCTTATCTCCTCCAAGAGCTCGGGGCTAAGAACTTGCCTTATCGGCATGGGCTTCCACTATTAGCAAAGGTCTTTCATAAGTCCATATAAACAGGTCGGTCGAAAATAGGTCCCATCAGTTAGCATTCAAATTGTGAAGGCACATAATTGATGAATCGAACTTCATTAGAATTAAAAGTTTGATTTATTTGTTCAAAAAATCAAATGAAAAAAAGATTAATTGATTTTAGTTTTAATTTTTTAAATCTCAATTTTTGGTTCGATTTCGATTTAATATTTCGATTAGTCGAATTGAACCGAAAACAAAATTATACTTTTTTATATATTTATGTACAAGATTTGTAATTATTGTATGTATTCGACTAAGCGCGAATTTATCGCGACTCTGACAAGAAATTGGATGGAAGATGGAAAATGTATGCTTAAAATCAATGTATTATTATGTAATTATTAGTCAATTCACGTCAGCAAAGGGCTGCTCAGCGCCGGCCACCGCCAAGGTACTTGTAAGGCCCCATCTTTTGGACATTACTTAACCGTTGGCGTAGTCAAGGCCCACTTATCTAAAGTTGCCCTTATCTGATATTGTCCGTTTTGGATTAAAAGATGAGCGTTTTAGGAAGAGAGATAATTCATGCTTATCTGATAATCTTGTTATAATCCAGGATAATGAGATTTATCACTTTATTACTATGTTTGTGATTTGGGTTTGAGGCCCATAGAAATGGTTCGAGCTGTTGATTATATCCAATAGCGAATTGATGTATTATCACAACCTCATAGATGTTATTTTTTTTTTTTTGCCAAAGGTTAAATATGTCCTTTAGAAGCCACAATGCATGACTAGTTTACCCCTCCATCTTTTACAAATTACCTAGTACTCTAATAGTCACCCATAATTACTTAGAAACATGCGTTTCAATTACTAGACAAACGAGAATTGGTTGTAGTTTGGTCGGTCGAGCAATTATAACCCAAACCATTCGGAGGCTATTAAATCCTATTAGTCTCCCCCTCTAAGACCATATACTAAAAAAAAAATTACTACGCCACCAACAATAATCAAATACATCATATTCAAATCGAAGACCTTAGTTAAGAAGCTTTCAAGAACCTTAGTTAAGGCGGCACATAACAATTGTAATTCCAAAAGTTAAGAACCTTGATTACCTCACATCTGGTTAAGAATAGGGATGACAATGGGGCGGGTCGGCCAGGGACGAGACCCGGAACCCACCCCATGCCTAGAGCGGGGCGGTCGATCCGTTTCGACCCGTTTAAAATTAAATTAAATTAAAAAAAATTAAAAAAATATACATTTATAAAATATTATTTACAAAATTTATTATTATCAAATTATAAATATTAAATATAATATAAAAATACATAAAAATTATATTATAATATATGCAAAATATATATTAAAATATATTTTTAAACTAAAAATTTCTAGGCGGGGCGGGGCGGGTACCCGCGGGGCGACCCAAACGAGGCGGGCCAGGACAGGTACCACGGGTCGGGTCAAAATTGCCATCCCTAGTTAAGAAGCTTTCAATAAATTGATTTGACGTGGAATTTATGGTTTATCTAAAAGAAAAATGTGAAAAAAAAGATATAGAAATCCTTAAATATAGAGATCGAACACCTTAGAAAGAATATTTTGATTGGTATAATGTTGCCGAAGGTGTTCCAACACGAATTTCTGACTGCTTTCCTACCTCCAATACATAAGCTGATTAGTTTTCTGAGTAGGGTTTGAAGGATGTGCTTTTCGAGCATTTTCCCCGGGCATTATTCAATCCTTTTAACATTTATATAAGCGTAGTTTTTCCAGTTGCCTATTATATTCTGTCATACCAATATTGCCAAACAAATTATAGAATTCTATACCATTATTAAAGAAAAAAATATTTCAATCACAAATCCCAAACATATAACAATATTATATAAATAATACAATTCTACCCATTCCATAAGTTTAATTTATCCAGACCCATCAACAAAACCAAATGAGCCTCAAGTGTATGATACACTTGTTTTATAGATGAAGGGTAAGTGTCTCATTTACAAAAAGTGTATGTACTCCAAGTATAGATAAGTGACTAATTATAGCAGTATTTTAGCTACTGCTAAATTTTCACTATGCATGTGTCACTAATCGTTAATAGTGACAACTTATGTATAATTTTTCTGTACATTTATGATAAAATAAAAATAATGATCACCTACTATAGTAATTAGTAACATTTTGACATTATTAAATTATAAGTTAAAACGAATCTTTTTCCCATTGCTGTGAGGATGGGTAATAGTTTAATTTCTTTTTCCATTGCAGTAACTAAGGATGGAAATGAACATTTAGTTTGTGTGAATTTCTTGTGAAGTTTGAACGAAAGAGAGAAATGCATTTATATAAAATAGTTGGTGAACTAATCACCTTCAAAATCAAAAGATTTTAATCTGAGTGTGACGACCATAGCCTCTATGTTTGTTTACCATCCTCAAGAAGCATTTCATTCCCAAGTCCCAACTTCTTCTCTCAATCACCAACCAAATATACATTACACTTTCCAACGCATTTACGTATTAATACGCTCATTTCCCAATATATCACATTAAATCTCTTTTCCCTAAAAGACAAGTAAAATATTTCAAAAAGTAATTTATAAGTTTTAGCATTTAGATTTTTATAAATTCTCAAAAAAATCTGAATAACTAATTTATTTTAATGTTATAATAAATCCGTTTAATTTTAACCATATCAAGTATAAAATTGCCATTATTAATATTTTGTAAGTTTTATTATTTTGTTTTGTTTAAAAATCTCAAAATATATTTGTATAACAATATCTATTATTTTATAAAAACTATTTTATAAGATTCTTTAATAATTGTTGCCTACCGTAACCAAAATCAAAGAATAAAAACATAAAATGAATAACTGAAGCAGATGATATCTACCTGTTCTTTCTTCTTTCTATTTAGAATTTCTTCTTTGTGATTTAAATTTTAGCAACCAATAAAATAATAATCAATCAACAAAATGATAATTTTAAAGTTGTATTTAGCGAATACTGCAATATCTATATATTATAAAATTGTTACTTCTATTTTCAAGAAAAAATCTTAATTTTGTTTGGAAGATTTTTTAAGAGGGACTTGGGCCAGCGGAATCCTGCACAGGGGCCGTTGGGCTGCTGGGAATAGATCTAAAAATGATAGGCCTTTTGTCGTCCATCATATATATACGTTTGCCAATTTCAAATTTGTAACTCTACATCTAATCCATAAGACAATTCTATAATCTCTCTTTCTACTTTTTGTCCATAATTTTTTTTTTAAATTGGGCCTTCTGGGAGATTTTCTATTTTTTTTTTAGAATCAAATGAGATCATTAATTCATTGGAAGAACTTACAACCGATTCAACAACGGCTTAAAAACGGTTGCAAGCCGTATAGGATCATAAATCTATACAGATATAAAACAAAAATTTTAAACTTTACATCTAACATATCCATAGAATTAGAAACGGAGCTGTTGGACAAAATACATACCAAAGATAATCTCGTTTTTGTCACGTATCGTCGGGTAATAGCTTATCTGATCTTTTGAACAAAATCCCATCATGAGACAAATTTATTTACTAGAAAAAAGATACCTATTGGGGACAAATTTATTTAACCTAAAAGAATGAAAATTACTGAAAAATGCTCTCCCCATGATGAGGGAAGAAAAGGAGGAACAACCGAACAAGATGGAGGAGTAAAAACGGCGAAGGTTTTGAGAGAAAGAAAAATGTAAATATAATTCCGAACATCCTTTTTAAAATATGTTAAAAGATATCTTAATAAACTTATAAAGTCATCCAAGCACCCTTTTTAATTGAACAACCCCTACAGAGCGATGAAGGGCTTTGTGATTGATCATTTCCTACCAAAGCAACTAACATGGAAGTTAGAACTCGAGTTGATTTTTTTTTCCGAAACGATAGAAATATATTCATTACTCAAATAAATTTACATTGCCAATTGGCAAAATGGCCACCTTGAACATACATACATTGATACATGTCGAGGAGAACTCGCACGAGAGATAAAACCACCATAATTCGAGGGAGCAAAACAAGAAACTACTAAAAACAAATAAAAACTAAGAACTCCAAAGGAAACTAAACCACCTCCGAAAGGAGGACTAAGACACTCATGCAAGGAGACTACCCAACTCGAACAAATCCGGGCACGAGCTACTACACGCACTGCAAGCCTGAAATTACCGACCGCCTACGAGTTTCGCAAATCAACCGGTAAAAAAAGACAAAAAAAACAGAAAAAAGAAAAAAAAAAAAAAATCGGAAAAAAGGAAAAGAAAAATGCCTCTCCCTCACCCGATCTTCAATCGCACCCGGCAACCCATCACCTACCCGGCTCCAACTCTCCTCTTTGTAGCTCCGACCTTGACTTGCCTCCACTCTCGATCGAAAAAACCGATCACCTCCTGGATAACACAAGAGATATACCTTCATTGGTTCCATCATGAAACATGGTTGGGGAGGGGAGGGGATAAGGAAGGAGGAGGAGGAGGAGAGGAGGGGGAGGGAGGGGAGGAAGGGGGAAGAGTTAAAAGTTTTAGGGTTTTTTTAGAGTGGTAGGAGAAAAGAGAGGTAGTGAGAGAAAGAGGATTTTTTTAGAACTCGAGTTGATAATGGGAGTGTTTGCAGACACTTTTATGTTACTAGAGATTTCAAAATCCCCATTTTTTTATGGGTCCACACCCAACTCACGTGAGGGTTTCCATACAATTTTGAAATTTTCGGCAAATTAAGGACTAAATCAAGAGTTTTTTTTAATGATACAATGTCATTTAGCCAAAAAGGAATGCGGCTCCAGCATCCGATTAGTTTGGGTAGGGATGGTCAATTCCCTTCTTCACCGTCAAGTCCAAGACTAGCGACAAGCTCCCCGAACTTAAGGGTAGCCTAAATGAACATCTAAAAAGTCGTCATACTCACGTCTTGTAACCAACCGACAAGCCACATATACAACCATTGTCACCACAATCCACCAAGTAATCGTGAGCGAAAGACACCAAATATCACGGGCGTGACAAATTAGATCTTTAGCTACCCAAGTGGTAGCATCGACTAATCCGAACAATCTATAAATACACTCCCATTTTATACACTTACATAGCACTTGAATCTATATATACCGCTAGGTACCTGCTCTGCCTTTCTAATCGGACTAAAACGACTCAAATCATGGAAGAGAATCGCGAGAGTAGCAGCAATGGCAGCGGTTATCAAGAATCGAGTCCGAAGAACAAGAGCCAACATCAAGATCAAGATGAGCAAGAATCAGCTCTAGATCGTCTCAGTGATTTACCAGAACCCTGCTCGTTCAAATACTCTCTTTCTTGGAGATGAAAGATGCTGTTAAAACGTGTGTCCTTTCAAAAATGTGGAAGCACCTATGGACCCATGTTGACAATATCGTTTTTGAGTTTGATGATCGTCTTCAACCATCTGTCAAGTTGCCCGAGTTCGTCTCTTTTGTTCACCACACCTTGATGCAATGCACTTGTCCCAATCTCAAGAAATTCTCTCTCTGCATATTTGGTGTTAAACTAGATCCCGAGTTGCTCGACGAATGGCTTCAGTGTGTTTTCAAGAAGAAATTGGAATTCCTCGAATTGGATTTAATAGTGGACGACTATTGTTACCCCGAATGGTTTTACCACAACCCTTCACTTGTAAAGATGGAAATAAGTGTGAACAACTCGTGGTGGTATGATGGACACACAGTGAGTTGGACTTCGCTTAAGAGTTTGCAGTTATCCTTTGTTCAAATCTCGGAAGAGCAGATTACGATACTGTTATCGGGTTGCCCTGTCCTGGAAACTTTAGTTCTGATTGAAACTTTAATCATCAGTTCCCTGAACATCAAGTCTCCAAGTCTGAAAACACTCAAAATTGTCAATATGGAGGAAATTGGAAATTTTAACTGGTTCGATATTGATGCTCCTTATCTTAAAGAATTAGAGATTACAAAAACCAATGAAACATGGTTATCCATTCCACGTTTTCGGTTTCGAAATGTGTCCTCATTGGTATATGTTAACTTTGATTACACGCCCAAGTCATTTGAGGTTGATATCAACATTGCGTGGCCTGGTGTGGCTGCTAAACTATTAAAAAGTGTGAAACATGTCAATGAACTAATTCTTGGGCCAGTCTTCATTCAGGTGAGGCCTTCTCGAATTACATGTATGTGTATATTAAACAGACACATAATATTATTATATGCTGATGTTAAATTTGTAATGTTGTCATATTATGAAGCTCAGTTCATATATTAAAGTACTTAAGAGTAGTAAAAATCCTCTGCAAAATCTTTTGATTAGTATATTATCATAAATTTGTTTTGTTTTAGTGGATAAATAGTGATAAAAGGAAAAAAAAAACTATCATGTATAGTGCCAACAATGTTGATTGAAGTGGTGATATTCTATGTTTAACTGCATCTATCTATAATAGCACATAATGCTTTTATTATGGCTTTACCTTGATATCTTTTGTGCTTACAGACCTTGTCAATATTGACACTATTAGGCTTACCTTTTCCCTTGTTCAAGTCTAAGCGTGTGAAAATTCATTCAACTCTTCTGGAATATGAGCTCCCTGGAATAGTATGCTTTTTAAACTCCTTCCCTTATTTGGATACTCTGATCATAGAGATGGTGACCCCTGGGGAGGTAATTTGATTCTTCTGGGCTCTTTTCAATAATTTCTATTAACTATTTTTTTATGAATTTTGTCTAGATCTTGGTTCAATATTTTTTCTTTCCGATGCTAAAAGTTCATTAATCCCTGTGCTCCAAATTTCCCTAGGAATTGTTCATTTGAAATATAGGCTATTACCTTGGCATTGGTAAATGTTGTCAAACCTCAAGGGGTTTTTTTCATTTTGAAAAACCTGTGCATTTTTGCAATTAACCCGAACCTCGGGGGTAGTTTTTGTAATTATCCCTTTGTAGAAACATAGATAAAAATATAAGATAGATGAAACAAGCATGTGTTGCCATGTCAGAATGAGCAAGTTTGATTTCACCTTTGGGATCTACTAAGATGTTTGCCCCCTTTGATATCTCTACAGAGAATAGATGAAATTTAAAATTCCAGGACATCACAGAAATATATATTCGGAAAGCCAATCGCACCTGTGCACTGTATTACGTCCATGCAGATAAGCAAGACCAGAAAGGATCTGCCGAGTGTAATTTTGTATGACAGGTTCCTAAAAGGTCCATATTCTTGCAGTAATTTGTGGATGAAACCTCTAGAAACATACTCTAAGTAAACTGATAATCTTTCTTCATTCTGGAAAACATGCAAGCACAGTCAGTCACTAGAGTGCAAAAGTCCGGAAATAAATGTTATACCATTGTTTTAGTACCATTGATCCAACATTGTGCAGTGAAAGTCCGGAAACAAATGTTATAGTCAGAAGCATATTTTATTGCATAATGCAATTAACTTGTACCAGATCACTTCCGTAGTATTGAACAATGTTTGCATGCGAGAGCTGACTTAGCAAGGTTATCTCCTGTCAAAATAACCAAAAATGTCACTTTGGCATTTTTCCTTCTTGTGATTTGATTTTAGTAAATTGCTTATTTCTGTATCTTGATAAATATACCAATCTGAGTTGAGTTCACCTTTTTCTTCATTATTATGGATGTTCCTACGCAGTAATGTTGACTGGTCTTTTGGTTCGTTTTCCTTTAACGTTTATTATTCAGCCTTTTAATGCTATATATATATATATATATATGTGGATCACCATAGTTTATGCAAATAAGATGGTGTATTTCATATGATTTTTCTTGTCTGAACTATCAACTGTCTTGTTATAAAACGTATATTGTTAATATATATTTGCAATAAGGATATTTTAATTTATATCAACTGTACTGTGAGATTAGTCAAGGAACACAGTTCATTTCTAATGATTGTGAACTAAATGTTAAGTGTCATGGATGTTAATTGTATTTTCTCATACAGAAATACTTCCAATGCTTCTGTGGTGAGATTTTATATTCCAATAGAGACAAATACTTAATATTCAGGAAGGGGGACTTATCGAATCTGAAGAGTGTAAAGCTCGTCGCTCATTGCAGGAATATGTGTTGTGGTGTTGCCGTTGAAAACAATGATACAAAGTGTTTGGACGTCGAATTTGTGATCTATCTACTGAAAAATGCGCATGCTTTGGAGAAGTTGGTTATTACATCAACAATTGATGATAACTGTAAATGCTCAAGGAACTGTGGCTTCCAGTATGTATCCTTATTTTCGGACAGGATAGTTCGCATGTATTTGGATGGGAATGAAGCTTATGAATGGGAATTGAGGAAAAACAAGTCCTATTTTGAATTTAGATTCTTTAAATCTTGTGATAAATCCAGAAACTCTTTGTAAGCAATAGGGAGATCAAACTTGATGGTGTTGAAGCTTTTTGTTGTGAAAAACACTTGTCATGATGTACATTTCTCCTAGGCATAGTTTACATACTTTGATTGCTGTTTGCCTTTATTTTTAGCTCACCGCAAGTGATTGGTGTACGTTATAGAAAAGAGTAGCAAGGTCGTATCCACGGAGACTAATAAATTAATGTGCTAAGTATTGAACTAAGATAGATTTATTTTTATTTAGACTATTGTAATTTGATGATTGTGTTGTGAGATTAAGACAAGTTAGACTACTAAAACACAAGATTAAGATAACACTATTGATAGAAGTATCAAGATAATGAAATGGATTTCCAAGTTAAGGTTTCGATTAATATACCTCTTGATGTCGATTTAATCCAAGCCAAGTTATTATCAATATTCCTATAAGACGATCACAAAGATATTTTATCCTTCCTCTCGAGATGCATATAAAATGTAGATTGAAATACTTATGATAGCATCTCTATTCAACATGAAGTACTCAACTCCCAAAAGTGCAAAAGATCAAATGTCCTCACAAATACTTACAAACCTCTCGATTCATGCAAATATTTGTGTCAAGTACTCAAGATCTAATATTGAAACTCATCTCTCGAATTATGAATCAATATATCAAACAAGTTAAATCATTGATCAAGTGATAAAACTAGAATAAGCTCAAAATACTCAAATAGGCTTCAAGATAATAACTTCAACTAAGATTAAAACATCCAACAAGAGTTCATTAATCTACTTCCAAAACCCGGAAATCTAAAGAGTTTAGCTATACATATTTTCTAAACAACTCATAGACAAATTGTTCAAAACCATGACAACTAAAATAGAAGATTAAAACTACAAGAGAAGCAAGAAAAACTTAGGAAAGTCGACAATCTCTCGATATATCTCCGTTCCTTGAGCTCCGATGCAACCCGATTATCTCCTTGATGTCCTCTTTCAAGAATAGACATTTGTCTTGTGTTGTAGATCCCAAAAATGTCAGAATATCCTTGTGTGCGCCCCCCAAAAAGCCTTTTTATACCCACTTTCAAGTTTAGGGCAAAATGCTACAGATTATGGGATTCCAGCGCAGACGCACGGGTCGTGCGCCCCCTGCACGGGCTACCCGTGCGTCATCCCGTAGCGAAGCCTTTGATTTTTTCCAAACACGCACGGTCGTGTGCCCCTTGCACGGGCTACCGTGCGTGATGCCGTAGGTATATTGCAATTCTCCAGTGGCGCACGGGTGGTGCGTATGAGCACGGGCTACCCGTGCGCCATGCCGTAGCCTTAGAAAGCCTCTATTCAGGGGCACACGGGTGGTGCCTACGGCACGCCCAACCCGTGCGCTCCCTGTATTCTCCTTATACGCTCATCTTCCGCTCGTTCTAGCTTCGCTTTTGGTATACTCACTCAATTCTCAGTGTTTTGATAGGTGTGAGTTTTGCATGTATTTTGAGGCGTATTTCTAGATATAATGATGGGTAAACATGCACATACTCGCGTTAAATGTTACATATTCACTCCTAGTGGAAAAGATATTACACTTTGCTTATTTTGTAGGAATTTCATGATATTTGAAGCAAATTGAATATGAATACGAGAATAGCAAAGTGGAAACACGGAGAATTGAGTGGGTATACGAAAAGTGAAGCCTAAAAGAGTGAAAATTGAGCGTCTACGGAAAAAGACAAGGGCACACGGGTTGGGCGTGCTTCAGGACACCACCCGTGCACCCCCGTATAAAGATAATCGAGCTGCAACATGGCGCACGGGTAGCTCATGCATCGACGCATGACCCGTGCGTCCTACGAGGATGACTCATTTCACGGGGCGGCGCACGGGTAGGCCGTGCTCGACGCACCACCCGTGCGCCCTACAGAGAGTTGTATTATTTCAAGTAGGGTGGAGCACGGGTAACCAGCGCTCCGACGCACCACCCGCGTGCGTCTGCTGGCTGAATCCCATAATCTGCAACATTATGCCCTAAACTTGATGGTGGGTATAAAAGGTTTTTTTGGCGCACACAGGATATTCTGGCATTTTGGGATCTACAACACAAGACAAGGGTCTACTCTTGGAAGGAGGCATCAAGGAGACAATCGGGTTGCATCGGAGCTTGAAGAACGGAGATATATCGAGAGATTGTCGACGTTCCTAAGTTTTTCTTGCTTCTCTTTTAGTTTCAATCTTTCATTTTCATTTGTAATGGCTTTGAACACTTTGTTTATAAGTTGTTTAATCATGTGTAGCTAAACTCTAGAGATTTCCGGGTTTTAGAAGTAGATTAATGAACTCTTGTTGGATGTTTTAATCTTAGTTGAAGTTATTATCTTGAAGCCTATTTGAGTATTTTGAGCTTATTCTTGTTTTATCACTTGATCAATGATTTAACTTGTTTGATATATTGATTCATAATTCGAGAGATGAGTTTCAATATTTGATCTTGAATACTCGACACAAATATTTGCATGAATCGAGAGGTTTGTAAATATTTGTGAGGACATTTGATCTTTTAAAAGTTTGGGAGTTGAATGCTTCATGTTGAGTAGAGATGCTAGCATAAGTATTTCAATCTACGTTTTATATGCATCTCGAGAGGGAGGGTAAAATAGCTTTGTGATCGTCTTATAGGAATATTGATAATAACGTGGCTTGATTAAACCGGACAACAAGAGGTTATTAATCGAAACCTTAACTCGAAATCCATTTCATTATCTTGATACTTCTATCATTTGTATTATCTTAATATTGTGTTTTAGTGATTCAAATTGTCTTGATCTCAATATAACAATCATCAAATTTCGATCGTCTAAATAAATAAAAATAAGTCTATTTTGTTCAATACTTAGCGCATAAATTTATTAGTCTTCGTGGATACGACCTTGCTATCCTATTCTATAACGTACACCGTACACTTGCGGTGAAGCTAAAAATATAAAGCGAACAAGTTTTTGGCGCCTTCGGGGACTAATACAATTTTTGGTGCTAATATTGCGATAGATAGAATTATTCTTAATTTAGACATTCTTTTTATTTTTTTATTTGGGTTTGACTTTAATTCCACATTATTTGACTTGTTTCTTTTAGTTTGGTCCGTAGTTTATGAACACGCGCTCTGGCGGGGACTTAATACCGCTCATCTGGAAGTTGAGGCATTCGCGAGGAGAATCGGTCTACCACTAGACGGGCTGAAAGACAACACAATCCAATAATGGGGATTTGAATGAGTTACCAATACCGCAAACAATGGTGGAAACGAGTTACCGATCTTGGTTCAACATCAAGCCATTCGTGATTACTTTCGACCACAAACGAATCCTAATTACGGTGGTATTGCCCATATTCCCATCAATGCCAACAACTTCGAGCTCAAACCGCATCGATCAATACGGTGCAACAAAATCGAGTTTGGGGGTTCGCAATCAAGATCCTAACTCTCACCTTGCACATTTTATCCAAATATGCAATACGATCAAAATGAACGGAGTCTCGGATGACGCCATAAGATTGCGCCCGTTCCCATTTTCTTTACGGGATAAGGCGAGAAATTGGTTGGGTACTTTGACGCAAGGAAGTGTGAGCACTTGGGATGATTTGAGCCAAAAGTTTTTGTTTAAATTCTTTCCACCGAGCAAAACTTTGCGGCTCAAAAGCGAGATCACTCAATTCCGACGATTTCGATTGAGCCTTTTTACGAGGCTTGGGAAAGGTTTCGGGACTTGTTACGTAGATGTGATAAGTGTGAATTTTACATGTGTTTTGATGTGTATTTCGAGCTATAATGATAAGTAAACATGCATATACTCGCGTTAAATGTTACATATTCACTCCTTGTGGAAAAGATATTACACTTTGCTTATTTTGTAGGAATTTCATGATATTTGAAGCTAATTGAATAAGAATATGAGAAAAGGCTGGGAATACACCCAAGAACACAAGAAACACATCAATTTCATCAAGGAAGAATCAAGGGAAGAATCGGGTTGAATCGGAGCTTGAGGATTGAAGATTAATCGAGAGATTATCCATTTCCTAAGTTTTCTCATTCTTTTTTTGCTTTAATCTTTCATTTTAGCTTCTTATGAATATGAACAATTTGTCTATGAGTTGTTTATTTGTAATGGGTAGCTAAACATCTTGTGATTTCCGGGTTTTGGAAGTAGATTAATGAACTCTTGTTGGATGTTTTAATCTTGGTTGAAGTTATTATCTTGAAGCCTATTTGAGTACTTTGAGCTTATTCTTGTTTTATCACTTGGCCAATGATTTAACATGTTTGATATATTGATTCATAATTCGAGAGATGAGTTTCAATATTAGATCTTGAGTACTTGACATGAATATTTGCATGAATCGTGAGGTTTGTAGATGTTTGTGAGGATATTTGATCTTTGGTGCTTTTGGGAGTTGTATATCTATTGTTGAGTAGAGATCTTTAGCAAAGATATTTCAATCTACGTTTTATATGCATCTCGAGAGGGAGGATAAAATATCGTGGTGATCGTCTTATAGGTATATTGATAATAACTTTGGCTTTGATTAAATCGGACAACAAGAGGAATATTAATCGAAACCATAACCCGAATCCATTCTATTCTCTTGATAATTCCATTATTTTTCATCTTGTGTTTTTGTGGTTATTCTTGTCTTTACCTCCACAACAATCATCCACTTACGATCGTCTAAATAAAAATAAGACTATCTTAGTTCAATACTTAGCACATTAATTTATTAGTCTCTGTGATACGACCTTGCTTACCCTATTCTATAAACTACACCGTACACTTGCGGTGAAGCTAAAAATAAGGCGAACAAGTTTTTGGCGCCGTTCTTTGAGACTAATACAATTTTTGGTGCTAATATTGCGATAGATAGAATTATTCTTAATTTAGACATTTTTCTTTATTATTTATTTTGTTTTTTTTTGTGACTTGAATTCCACATTATTTGACTTGTTTCTTCTAGTTTGGTCCAGGTAGTGTATGAACACGCACTCCAAGCGGGGACTTAATACCGCTCATACCGGAAGTTGAGGCTTTCGCGAGGAGAATCGATCTACCACTAGACGAGTGAAAAGACAACACAATCCGATAATGGGGGATTTGAATGAGTTACCAATACCGCCAAACAATGGTGGAAACGATTCACGATCTGGTTCAACAAAGAAGCCATTCGTGATTACTTTCGACCACAAACGAATCGTAATTACGGTGGTATTGTCCATATTCCCATCAATGCCAACAACTTGAGCTCAAACCTAAGCACTAATCAATATGGTGCAAAAATGAGAGAATCGGTTTGGGGGTTTGCAACGAGAAGATCTTAACTCTCACCTTGCCCATTTTATCCAAATATGCAATACGATCAAGATGAATGGAGTCTCGGATGACGCCATAAGATTGCGCTATTCCCATTCTCTTTACGGGATAAGGCGAGAAATTGGTTAGGTACTTTGACGCAAGGAAGTGTGAGCACTTGGGATGATTTGAGCCAAAAGTTTTTGTTTAAATTCTTTCCACCAAGCAAAACTTTGCAAAACTCAAAAGTGAGATCACTCAATTCCGACAATTTGACTCACGAGCACTTTGTACGAGGCTTGGAAAGATTTAGGGATTTGTTAAGAAGATGTCCACAACACGGCTTTCCGGGAGGATCAACGATTATGTTTCTTTTACAATGGTCTAATGGGGCAAACGAGGGCCTTTGTTGATGCCGCAATGGGAGGAGCTTTGTTGGCAAGGTTTCCACAAGATGCCTTAAATCTTCTTGAGAAATGGCCATGAACGCGATTACCAATGGCCATCCGAAAGATCCAATGTACAACGAGTAGTCGAAATCTCGAGAATCGAGACCTATCAAAACATTGTCGGCACAAGTAGCGGCTTTGACAACTCAATTGAATGTATTTACGAAGGGGGCGGTAAGCGATACGAGCACGGGTAGTGAAGCTCTTACGTATCCGATGGAAGAGATAAGTTATGTGAATAACCGAATTTCAAAGAATTTCCTAAATAATTCAAACCCAACGCACTACCATCCAGGGTTGAGAAATCATGAAAATATTTCCTATGCAAATACAAAGAATGTGTTACAACCTCCACCGGGATTCAATGCTTGAGTGGAGGCGGTAATGGAGGAGGCAAATCGTCGTTGGAAGATATACTCACCTCTTTCATAAATCAATCTAGTGCTTTCATGAATGAGACGCGAGCCGCCGATAAGCAAGACCTTAGGATGGATAAGTTAGAACAACAAGTGGCAAGCTCAATAAAGAATCTGGAAACTCAAATCGGTCAATTGGCTGCAATTGTGGGGAGTCAACATCAAAGGGTCAATTTCCAAGCAACACAGAGGTCAACCCGGGAACATTGCAATGCCATCCATGTGTGGGGTGGAAAAGAGAATGAAGAGTCCGAAAATGCTGATATTGGTGTGACGTCGAGTCACGCACGACGACCGTATATCAACGCACGACCAGGGCGTGTGTGATGCCGAACCTACCATTCAAATTCGGGAAATGACGAAACGGCCCAAGGCAATATGAAAGTTAAAGGAGGAATCAAAGCAACAAATAGATAAACAAAAAAGAGCCAAGAAACGTGAATCGTATCCTAACTCTAATTTGTTGAAATATAATATTCCTCTTCCTTTCCCGATTGTTTCACAAGACTAATCAATAATCAATTTGCTAAATTTGTGGGCATGTTTAAAAATTGCACATTAACGTTCCTTTTGCGTAAGCAATGAAACGATGCCAAATTATGCGAAGTTTTTAGGGAAGCGATGTCCAACAAGAACAAATGGGCGGAGAATGGGATTGTAAACTTGACGGAAGAATGTAGCGCACTCATACAAAGGAAAATACCGCAAAAGTTTGAAAGATCCGGGAGTTTCACTATCCCTTGTACAATAGGCGATATTTTCTTTGATAATGTACTTTGTGATCTAGGATCTAGTATTAATTTGATGCCACTGTCCGTTCTCAGGAAGCTTGGACTCGGAGAAGTGAGACCATCCACGGTCACCCTACAACTCGCGGATAGATCACTCGTATATCCAACGGGATACTAGAAGATGTGCTCATAAAAGTCGATAAATTCATATTCCCCGTGGATTTTCTAGTGCTAGATATGAATGAGGATTGTGACACCCCTCTTATACTTGGGCGTCCATTTTTGGCAACCGCGGAAGCACTAATAGATGTTAAGAAAGGGGAGCTTACATTACAAGTTGATGATGAGCGTATTTCATTTTCCGTTTTCCGGAATATGAAAGGACATGATGATCTTAATGGTTGTAAAACAAAAACAATTGCTAATTTACGTACTCAAGCCAATAGCTTGAATAATTGTGTGCATTTTAAAGATAATATCACGGGGATTATCAATGAAGGAGAAGGAAAGGCACAAAAAGCCTGAAGTTGAACCAAGAGCGTGCACGTACCATTCACACGATGAAGAGGAGAACATATGGATAGTTGACGAGCATGAAAACCTCCTTTAGTAATGATCAAGGGAGGTGTAAATCCAAGTGAGCGGGATTGGCATGGAAAAATCGCACAATGAGGTGACAAGCCTCATTTCGCAAAGATCATAATCGAATCAAAAGGCGTCAAGCTAACGACATTAAATATAGCGCTTGTTGGGAGGCAACCCAACGGTGTTTCGTGTGTATTTAGTTTCAAAGTTGTGTGATTTGAGTGATTTGATTTGTGTATTTCTTTTAATGAGTGTGATTAGTGTGTTTTTGTTTCATTTTCGTGCGTTTTTGATAAAAAAATATACCTGAATTATCAGTGCGCAAAAAGGGTAACCTGCGTCGCACACCACCCGTGCGCCCGCAAAGAGTTGGGCAAATTCACCGGGTGGCGCACGGGTAGGCCGTGCTTCGACGCACCACCCGTGCGCCTGCAGAAGAGGATAAATTAGACAGTTTTAAACCTGTTCTTCATTTTCAAAACTCTCCAACTCGCGCGCACTTCCTAACCCTCCATTGTTTTGAAATTTCTCCAAGTTTTCACTCTAATTTGTCACATAATCCCTCCCCACCACAATTGAACTTCACTTTGCATCGAATTCACATTTGCTTGAAGAATTGTGAGCAAAAGCACCTAGGGTTTAAATCCTCCACTTCGAGTTTAACTTAGAGAATTCCGGTAAGAACATCGTTTCTCCTTGTAAATTCGTTGTCAATTATGTATTAGGGATCATGATAGGTGCTTATTTTGATATTTTTGCTATGAATTGTGTGAATTATTCTTTGAGGCAAATTATCAAACACCTTGTGGGCTTGTGTAATTGAGGAGATTTAGGGTGAATTGTTGATGAATAAGGCATGACCAATGATTGTTTAAGCTAATACTTGTCTAGAATGGCCATAATATTTGCTTGCTTGGGGTAGTTGATCGATCAAAGTAAAGGAGGCAAGTGAATTTGCATCACCTACGATGTTAGCTTTAATTCCCTACTTTGTTGTTGCCATTGATGATATTGGGATGCTAATAGAATGTATTCCGGTACAAATTCCTTATGGCCGAGCAAAAAACCCGAGTGGAAGGAGACGTGCACGCGGGCGGCGCACAATGCGGCGTGGCACCGCCGGAGGTCGATCAAAACAAAGAAAGAAAGATATGGGGTCAACTTAACAAATGCCGATGATCTTGAGTGATGGAATCGCTTGATCGGTCGCCAAATAGCTCCATCTCGCTACGCCGACGATGATTGTACCCAAACTTTGGGGATCCATGAGACGTGTGGCGTCTTTTCGCCAAGGTAGGATGGACGAACTTCATGAGCCGAAGGTGGCCGACATTCAAAAAGCATACATTGGAGTTCTTGAGTACCGTGGAAGTACTCAAACAAGGCGGACCTTTGAACCGTATATGATAAAGTTTCAATTGGGAATGTCCGTAGACAACATCTATGACCCAATTGAACACCATTTTCGAGGTCCCAACAAACGCTCGTACTCGCCGATGCCTCATTATGATCAATACGACTTAAGAATGCTTGTGGAAACACCACAAACGGGGCCGATGTTGTATGCCGCGGACCGCCAAAGCCTCGTGGATCCGTAATCCCGTTTTCCGATATATACAACGCGTGACGCATCCTCCGTGTTCGCCCGAGAAAACATTGGAGGTATGACGACTAAGGAACTTTATCTCCTCTCGGTGTATGGTCACAAACACCCCTACAACACCGCTTTAATTTTGCCGAGCAAATTGAACAGATTAGCTAGGCGGGAAGGAGGTACGATTTCTATAGGGGGCCTCATTACCCCTATTGCCCGGCATTTCAATGTCGATTTCCGAGGCTTGAGCCTATCCCGGCAAAGACTCGGGTCAATTTGGCATCGTTGCATCACATGAAGTTCATAGCACACGAAGACAACACATTGGTGCTTCTACAAAAGAAAGGTCTTTGCATTTCGTTGCCTAACCCGCCATACACCACCGTCGATACATTGATGGACACCACCAACTTCTTAATGAACTCGACGCACATAACCGAATTACCGAGGCTATAGAGTCAAGAAAGAGGCGCAGAGTTGAAGGTTTCTTGGATGAAGAAGATATGGTGGCGGAGAAGGGCGAGATATATGGACGCGAAATGGGGATGGAACCTCATCACCCCCAAATTGGGTATGACGCACCCGAGTCCTCACACAAAGCGATTACCCCGACAATCTCAAAGCGGGGATCGTCCCGTCCCTCTCATAGTGGAGAACCCAGTGGCACGCGATTTTCAAGACATGTTCTATGCGTTTGGGGAGAACTTGCGTCGGCAAGAAGAGAGGAGCCGAGGCGGCAAGGAGAGGATTTGAGGCGAAGATCGAGTGATTTTCTCACATTCTCGGAGGACTATGATCGGAGGTCCGAGGAGACTTGGCAAGTGCTCCAACAAATGCGATTACAAAATGTGGCATATCTCCCAAGGCCACTTCCCACCGCCGCCGCCGCAGTGATTCAGGTATATCCCCACTTTTTGTTATTGAAATTCTATTTTTCCCCTTAGGACACTATAATTTCATTCAAGTTTGGGGGGAGAGATAGTATTTTAATATATGAAAAGTGTGGATACAAAAAAAAAAAAAAAAAGGTTCATGCATTTTGTGTTTTCATATAGTTGCATTAGAGCATGCTAGGTTGCATTTGCATTAGAGCACGTTTATAGCTTTAGCATGTTTATTGTTTTCGTAGTAGTTAGAGAGTGAGTTGACCGGGCATGTTGCAACTTGCTATTTGTGTGTGTTGATTGAAAATTCATATTGTTGGGATTGGATGTTGGTAATGAGTTGATTGAGCCTTGAATAGATGACATTGAGCATGTTGATATGGAAAACTTGGTTTGATGCTTTGAATTACATAATTGCAAGCCCAGTGAGCTTTTGAGCCTATCTTGGTTGTATCTTGCTGTGATCTTGTTGTGATTTGAGTGTATCAGTCATGTTGTTAGAATTCTAGAACTTGCTTGGGTATCTCTGTCAAGGCCACATGTTGTATGCGAATGTGAATGTGATTAAAGGCCATCTTTGCTAGCCTTTCAAGCCTTTTACCTACCTAAAGATGTTGAAATTCCTAGTTAGCCAAGTTGAGCCTATAGCCTATTTCTTTGATAACCACAAAATTTAACCCTTGATCTTAATATATCCATCACCTTAAACTCGAATGTATAGCGTTGAGTAAAGGAATGAATGAGGATGAATGGGTGGGAATTGAAAAGTAGGATAAGTGGGCATACTTGGTTAAATGGGACATAAAGAGGAAAGGAAAGGAGTTGAATAAAAAGTGTTGAAAATGCACAAATGAAAAAAAAAAATTGATTGAAAAGTTGATAAACCTTGGAGGGCGAAGGATTGTGAATGGAGGCGTTTCTCAAAAGAAAGAAAGGAAATGGAGATAAATGAAGTCGATAAAAATGAGGGATAATTGGAGTAGCATATGGGATTGTAATGAAAATGATTGATATGCTCATCGGTCTATATACTCGAGTTTGAGTCACTTTATCCAAAATTTCCTACCCAAACCAAAGAGCTTTCATTACAACCAAATGAGAAAGTCCTTTTTGATTCACAAATTGCATAGACTCTAGTGGCGGAGAGATATGAGACGAATTGCAAGCCTATGGTAATTTTGCGACATCGAACTGATTTGAGCGTAAACACGTCCTATATCCTCGAGAGATGAGAGTATACACTTAACTTTGAGAGTTGGAATTCAGAGCATTTCACTTTGTTTTACTTGAGGCGTGTTCTTTGATCAGATATTTGAGGCTTGATTGGTATGTTGCTTGACATTCATGATGAATAATATGAATTTCTTTTTGGATCCGTTGTGTGCGCTTTTATTCTTATCTCCCTGTTGTGCTTTATCGTGTTTTCAAAAAAATTGTTGATCGGGACGGTCAACGGTTTAAGTTTGGGGGATTTTGATAAGTGTGAATTTTACATGTGTTTCGATGTGTATTTCGAGCTATAATGATAAGTAAACATGCATATACTCGCGTTAAATGTTACATATTCATTCCTTGTGGAAAAGATATTACACTTTGCTTATTTTGTAGGAATTTCATGATATTTGAAGCTAATTGAATAAGAATATGAGGAAAGGCTGGGAATACACCCAAGAACACAAGAAACACATCAATTTCATCAAGGAAGAATCAAGGGAAGAATCGGGTTGAATCGGAGCTTGAGGATTGAAGATTAATCGAGAGATTATCCATTTCCCTAAGTTTTCTCATTCTTTTGTGCTTTAATCTTTCATTTTAGCTTCTTATGAATATGAACAATTTGTCTATGAGTTGTTTATTTGTAATGAGTAGCTAAACATCTTGTGATTTCCGGGTTTTGGAAGTAGATTAATGAACTCTTGTTGGATGTTTTAATCTTGGTTGAAGTTATTATCTTGAAGCCTATTTGAGTACTTTGAGCTTATTCTTGTTTTATCACTTGGCCAATGATTTAACATGTTTGATATATTGATTCATAATTCGAGAGATGAGTTTCAATATTAGATCTTGAGTACTTGACATGAATATTTGCATGAATCGAGAGGTTTGTAGATGTTTGTGAGGATATTTGATCTTTGGTGCTTTTGGGAGTTGTATATCTATTGTTGAGTAGAGATGCTAGCAAAGATATTTCAATCTACGTTTATATGCATCTCGAGAGGGAGGATAAAATATCGTGGTGATCGTCTTATAGGTATATTGATAATAACTTTGGCTTTGATTAAATCGACAACAAGAGGAATATTAATCGAAACCATAACCCGAATCCGCTTTTATTCTCTTGATAATTCCATTATTTTTCATCTTGTGTTTTTGTGGTTATTTTTGTCTTTACCTCCACAACAATCATCCAATTACGATCGTCTAAATAAAAATAAGACTATCTTAGTTCAATACTTAGCACATTAATTTATTAGTCTCTCGTGGATACGACCTTGCTTACCCTATTCTATAAACTACACCGTACACTTGCGGTGAAGCTAAAAATAAGGCGAACAAGATGCCCACAACATGGGTTTTCCGAGAGGATCAACAGCTTATGCTTCTTCTACAATGGTTTAATGGGACAAACGAGGGCCTTTGTGGATGCCGCAAATGCGGGAGAGCAATGTTGGCAAGGTTTCCACAAGATGCGCTTGAACCTTCTTGAGAAATGGCCATGAACGCTACAGTGGCCATCCGAAAGATCCAATGTACAACGAGTAGCCAAAATCTCGGATTGGACTCCAATTAAAACATTGACGGCACAAGTAGCGGTTTTGACAACTCAATTGAGTGTATTTACTGAAGGGGGCCGAGAAGCGAGCCGAGCATGGGTAGTGAAGCTCTTCTATATCAGGATGGAAGAGGTAAATTATGTGAATAACCGGAATTTCAACATTTTCCGGAATAATTCAAACCCGACGCACTACCATCCAGGGTTGAGAAATCATGAAAATTTTTCCTATGCAAATACAAAGAATGTGTTGCAACCTCCGGGATTTAATGCTTCAAGTGGAGGCGGTAATGGGAAGACAAATCGTCGTTGGAAGATGCACTCACCTCCTTCATAAATCAATCTAATGCTTTCATGAATGATACGAGGAGCCGCCTCGCTAAGCAAGACCTTCGGATGGATAAGATAGAACAACAAGTGACAAGCTCGATAAAGAATCGAGACTCAAATGGGTCAATTGGCTACAATTGTGGGTGGTCAACATCAAAAGGGTCAATTTCAAGTAATACGGAAATGAATCATAAGAACAATGCAAGGCGATTCGTTTTACGACGCACGAATATGAGGGGCCTAAAGAAAACCTGGGAATCAAACTTTTGGATGAAGCATCTAGGCCGGAAGCGGGGAGAATCCGTGATGAAGGATGATATTGAAGAAAATAGGAAAGAAAGAGAACAAAGAGGCGGAACAAACAAAATGAAAAGCTAAAATCATCATCTAACTCGAATATATCTAAGTTGCCTATATCTCTTCCCTTTCTCAAAGATTTCAAAAGAAAAAGCTTGATGATCAATTTGCCAAATTCCTTGATATATTTAAGAAATTGCACATTAACATTCCTTTTGCAGCGTACTAGAACAGATGCCAACTATGCGAAATTTCTTAAGGATGTTATGTCAAAAAGCGGAAGATGACAAGCTTTGAAATGGTGAATTTGACGGAAGAATGTAGTGCAATTATCCAAAGGAAGCTACCACAAAATCGAAAGATCCTGGGAGTTTCACTATCCCTCAGTGCTATTGGTGGTAATTTCTTTAATAAAGCGTTATGTGATTTGGGGGCAAGTATTAATTTGATGCCTTCCATTTTCGGAAACTTGGATTCGACGACGTGAAACCAACTACGGTGACATTGCAACTTGCGGATCGATCACTTACGTATCCAAGGGAATTATTGAAGACGTATTGGTAAGAGTTGATAAATTTATATTCCCCGTGGATTTCTTGGTTCGGATATGGAAGAAGATCGAGACGCGTTCACCGATACTTGGACGCCCTTTCCTAGCCACGGTAAAGCCTTAATAGATGTGCAAAAGGAGCTCACATTACGTGTTAATGATGAGCATGTTTTATTTTCTATATATAAGGCAATGATATTTCATGATTCGGTAGAGAATTGTAATTTTTTGGATATAGTTAGTTCATGCATTGAGGATTATGTTGATCATACATTGTCTACAGATGATTTGGAATTTGGTCTAACCCACTCGTGCTCAATGTCGAGTGTTGTACTTGATTTTGATAACCAAGATTTGTACGACTATGTTTGTGCCTTAGATCATATGCATGAACTACCTAATAGCGCAAGAGGCGAGAACGCAAAGCCAGAGATAAGGGAGCCGAACTTGCAGACACGCACCACCCATGCGTCCACGCACGGGCAACCCGTGCGTGATGCTGAGGGATGAGTTGAGCTCTCTGAAGAGCACACGGGCCGTCTTTGTCCGGCGCATGGGCAGCCCGTGCATGACCCTGAAATAACAACACCGACTGAACTCAAGCAATTACCCGAACACCTCAAATATGCATTCCTTGGGGCAAATAATGCAAATCCGTAATCGTTTCATCTCTTTTCACTCCTACTCAACTTGATAAATTGTTAAGGGTTTTACGAAAACATAAGTCGGCACTAGGATGGTCTATAACTGATTTAAAAGGGATAAGTCCATCCATTGTGATGCATAAAATTTGGATGGAAGATATTTATAAACCATCAAACAAAACCAAAGACGACTAAACCCTATCATGCAAGATGTGGTTAGGAAAGAAGTGTTGAAATGGTTGGATGCCGGATCATTTATGCGATATCCGATAGTTCATGGATGAGTCCTGGTACAAGTGGTGCCTAAAAAGGGGGGGGTAATAAATTGTTGACTAATGAGAATAAGGAACAAATTGCTACTAGAATTGTTACTGGGTGGAGAATATGTATTGATTATAGAAAACTTAATGATGCCACTCGAAAAGATCACTTCCCCTCCCTTTATCGATATGATGTTGGATCGTCTTGCAGTTATGATTATTATTGCTTTTAGATGGTTATTCCGGTACAATCAAATCATGATTGCGCCTTAAGACCAAGAGAAAACAACATTTACATGTCCGTATGGCACATTTGCATTTAAATCGCATGCCATTTGGTTTATGTAATGCGCCTACCACTTTCCAACGTTGTATGATGGCTATATTTCACGATCTTATTGAAAAGTTATGGAGGTGTTTATGGACGATTTCTCTGTGTTTGGTGATTCTTTTGATAATTGTCTTCACAATCTTTCCCTAGTTTTGCAGCGATGTGAAGAGACCAATCTAGTACTAAATTGGGAAAAGTGCCATTTTATGATACGCGATGGCATTGTACTTGGTCATCGAGTCTTTTCTCGCAGTTTGGAAGTTGATCGGGCAAAGATTGTAGCAATTGAGAAGTTACCACCTCCTACAAACGAGAAAGCCATTCGGAGCTTCTTGGGCCATGCCGGATTTTACAGAAGGTTTATCCGTGACTTTTCTAAAATTTCTAAGCCCTTAAGCCAATTGCTAGAAAAAGATGTCGCTTTCATTTTTTTCTAATGAATGTTTGCGGGCGTTCAAACATTGAAGACAAAGATTGGTGACCGCACCTATACTCGTCGCCCCAGATTGGAGTCAACCATTTGAGCTAATGTGTGATGCAAGCGACTTTGCGGTTGGGGCTGTTCTCGGTCAAAAGAGGGAAAAATTGTTCCGATCCATCTACTATGCAAGTCGAACGTTGGACAGTGCTCAACAGAATTATACCACAACCGAGAAAGAGATGTTGGCGATTGTTTTCGCATTCGATAAATTCCGATCTTACTTGATCGGGATGAAGACGATTGTGCATACCGACCATGCGGCTATCAAATACCTCTTTGACAAGAAGGATGCGAAACCGAGGTTGATTCGATGGATCTTATTATTGCAAGAGTTTGGTGTGGAAATCAAGGACCGGAAAGGATGCGAGAACGTGGTAGCGACCATTTGTCTCGATTAGAAAATCAAGAGGGAGCAAAAGGAAGACGGGATTGATAAAAGAGGAGTTTCCCGATGAATGATTACTCATGCTTGAGGCAAAGTTCCGTGGTATGCGGACTTTGTCAATTACTTGGCTGCCGAGTTCTACCTCCTGATCTATCACCGTATCAAAAGAAGAAGTTCTTACATGATGTAAAGTTTTACATGTGGGACGATCCCCTACTCTTTAAGAGATGTCTTTGACAAAATAATAAGGAGATGCATACCTCAAGAAGAATGGGAGGAGTCATACAACAAGAGTGTCACTCTTCACCATCCGCGGACATTTTGGCCCCACTCGCACCGCAACGTATTGCAAAGTGGGCTACATTGGCCCACTTTATTTAATGATTGCTATTTGTTTGTGCAACAATGTGACAGTGTCAACGAATGGGCAACATTTCCGAAGGCACGAGATGCCGATGACAAACGAATCGAAGTTGAATTGTTCGATGTTTGGGGGATTGACTTTATGGGCCCGTTTCCATCATCTTCGGCTATCAATATATTCTACTTGCAGTGGAGTATGTATCCCGTTGGGTAGAGGCGATTCCTTCCAAAACAAATGATGCTCAAGTTGTAATGCGATTTCTTAAGAAAAACATCTTTACTAGATTCGACACTCCAAGAGCTTTAATTAGTGATGGAGGTCACATTTTGTAAATAAATTGATGAGCAACTTGTTGGCAAAATATGGGGTCAAACATAAAGTTGCATTGGCATATCATCCACAAGCCAATGGACAAGCAGTGGGCTAATAGGAGATCAAACAAATCCTGGAAAAGACGGTGAACATCAACCGAAAAGATTGGTCGTTAAAATTGGATGACGCTTTGTGGGCATACCGACTGCATATAAGACACCGTTGGGCACATCTCCATATCAACTTGTCTTTGGGAAGTCGTGCCATTTGCCGGTAGAATTGAGCACAAAGCATTTTGGGCGGTCAAGAAACCGAATCTGATTTTTAGAAAGCGGGCGAGGAAAGGTTGCTCCATTTGAATCAGATGGAAGAGTTTCGGGATGAAGCTTACGAAAACTCCCGAATTTATAAGGAAAGAACCAAGAGGTGGCATGATAAGATGATCAAGAAAAGAGAGTTTTTACCGGGAGAACCGGTGCTCTATACAATTTACGCCTTAAATTATTCCCCGGAAAACTCAAGTCTAAGTGGTCGGGGCCATTCGTGATAAAGAAAGTATTGAATCCACCTGGGATTGTAGAATTGTTGACAAAAGAAGGCGAGACTTTCATGGTAAACGGCCAACGGATTAAGCACTACTTCCACCGAGGAAATCAAGAGGAGGTGACATCCACCACCTTGCGCGACCGTAATTTAACAAAACAGGCATCAAGCTAAAGACGTTAAATATAGCGCTTGTTGGGAGGCAACCCAACGGTTTTTCATGTGACTTTCATTTTTGTGTGTGTGTTTAGTTTCATTTTTTTGTGATTTGAGTAATTTGATATGCGTGTTTTTATTAATGAGTGTGATTTGTGTGTTTTTGTTTCATTTTTGTGTGTTTTTATTCAATAAAAAAATTAATTGTTCAGATTGTCTGCAGTGCGCACGGGTAGCCCGTGCGCCCGGCAGAGAGTGGGAAATTTCACCGGGGTGGCGCACGGGTAGCCCGTGGCTTCGACGCACCACCCGTGCGCCGTATGAAGGGGCTTAAATATGACGCTTTTTAAATCGTTTTTCTTCTCCAAATCCCCAACTCGCGCGCCCATTACTTCCTCCTTCATTGCCTTGAAATTTCTTGTGATTTCTACCCAAATTCTCTCATTTAATCACTCCCCCATCACATTAGAACCACAATTTGCATTGTATTCAAGTGTGATTGAAGAAAATTGAAGATAAAGCACCTAGGGTTCAAGTTCTTCACTTTGATTCGAAATTCAAAATTCCGGTAAGAGCTTCGTTTTTCTTTGTGAATTTCTTGTCATTTATGTCATGAGAATCAAGATTGGTGCTAGCTTTGGTATTTTTGCTATGTTTTGAATAAAAACTCTTTGAAGCAATTTATCAAACACCTTGTGGGCTTGTGTAATTGAGGAGATTTTGGATGAATTGTTGATGAATAAGGCATGGCCAATGATTGTTAAGCTAATACTTGTCTAGAATGGCCATAATTCTTGCTTGCTTGGGGTAGTTGATCGATCAAAGTAAAGTAGGGACGTGAATTTGCATTGCCTAATATGTTAGTTTTAATCCCCTACTTTGTTTTTGCCATTGATAATATTGGGATGCTAATTGAATGTATTTCGGTACAAATCCTTCATGGCCGAGCGAAGAAATCCCCAGGGTGGAAGGAGACGTGCACGCTGGGCGGCACAACGCGACGTGGCACCGCGCCAGAGGTCGACAAAACAGTCTGCGGCATATGGGGTTGACTTGACAAACGCCGATGATCTTGAGCGATGGAATCGCTTGATTGGTCGCCAAATAGCTCCATCCCGCTATACCGACGATGATTGTACCCAAACTTTGGGGATAAATGAGGGCGTTTGGCGCCTCTTCGCAAAGGTTGGATGGACAAACTTCATGAGCCGAAGGTGGCCGACTTTTAAACGATATACATTGGAGTTTTTGAGTACCATGGAAGTACTCAAACAAGGCGGGACTTTTGAACCGTATATGATAAAATTTCGGTTGGGAACGTTCGTAGAGACAAATCTGTTATGACCCAATTGAACACCATTATCGAGGTTCCAACAAACGCTCGTACCCGCCCGATGCCCCATTATGATCAATATGACTTCTAGAGAATGCTTGTGGAAACACCACAAACGGGCCGATGTTGTATGCCGCGCGGGACGGCCAAAGCCTCGATCCGGAATCCGGTCTTAAGTACATACAACGCGTGACCGCATTCTCCGTGTTCGCCGAGAAAATATTGGAGGGATGACGACTAATGAGCTATATCTACTATGGTGTATGGTCACAAATACCCCCTACAACACAAAATCAATTTCGCAGAGCAAATAGAACATTAGCGAGGCGGGAAGGGGGTACGATTTCTATAGGGGGCCTCATTACCCCTATTGCCCGGCATTTCAACGTCGATTTCCGAGGCTTGGAGCCTATCCCGGCAGCACTCGGTTAATTTGGCATCGTTGCACCACATGAAGTTCATAGCAAACGAAGACAACACGTTGGTACTTCTACGTAAGAAAGGTGTTGCATTTCCGCCGCTGCCTAACCTCGCCATACACCACAAGCCGATGATGCATTGACGGACACCACCAACTTCCTAATGAACTCGACGCACATAACCGAATTACGAGGGCTATAGAGGCAAGAAAGAAGCGCAAAGTTGAAGGTTTCCTGGATGAAGAGGATATGGTGGTGGAGGAGGATGAGATACATGGACAAGAAATGGGGATGGAACCTCATCACCCCAAATTGGATATGATATACTCGAGTCCTCACACGGAGGCGATTACCCCGACGTTCTCAAGCGGGGATCATCCCTACTTCTCATAGTGGAGGACCCCAACGCGGCAATGATTTTCAAGACATGTTATATGCGTTTGGGGAGGACTTGCGTCGGCAAGGAGAGGAGTGAGGCGACAAGGAGAGGATTTGAGGCAACATAGGATCGATTTTCTCGTTCACGAGAGATATGATCGGCGTTAGGAGACGTGGCAAGTGATCCAACACTACAAATGTGGCATATTTCTCAAGGCCACTTCCCACCGCCGCCACCGCAGATGATTCGGTATATCCCCACTTTTCGTTGTTGAAATTCTATTTTTCCCCTTAGACACTATAATTTCATTCAAGTTTGGGGGAGAGATAGTATTTTAATATATGAAAAGTGTGGATACAAAAAAAAAAATTACTCATGCATTTTGTGTTTTCATATAGTTGCATTAGAGCATTCTAAGTTGCATTTGCATTAGAGCACGTTTATAGCTTTAGCACGTCTATTGCTTTCGTAGTGGTTAGAGAGTGAGTTGACTGGGCATGTTGCATCTTGTTGTTGTGTGTTGATTGAAAATTCATATTGTTGGGATTGGATGTTGGTTATGAGTTGATTGAGCCTTGAATAGATGACATTGAGCATGTTGATATGGAAAACTTGGTTTGATGCTTTGAATTACATAATTGCAAGCCTATGAGCTTATGAGCCTTCACCGCTTGTATCTTGTGCGATCTTGTTGTGATTTGAGTGTATCATTCATGTTGTTAAAATTCTAGAACTTGCTTGGGTATCTCTCACAAGGCCACATGTTGTATGCGAATGTGAAGGTGATTAAAGGCCATTTTTGTTAGCCCTTCAAGCCTTTTGCTTACCTAATGATGATATTGAAATCCCTAGTTAGCCAACTTGAACCTATTGCCTAATTTCTTGATAGCAACAATTCAAGCCTTAACTTGATATATTTGTTACCCTACACTTGAGCGTATAACATTGAGTAAAAGGGAATGAATGAGGTTGAATGAGTTGGAATTGAAAAATTGGATAATGGTGCAAAAATTGGTTGATGGGAACAAAAGAGGAAGAAAAGGAGGAGAAAAGAAATGTTGAAAATTCATAAAAGAGTCGAAAAAAAAATCGATTTTATGATGTGAGTTTTCATTGAATGAACTTGGAGGCTCGGAATTGTAATGTGAGGTGATAATGTTTAAAAAAGAAAGGGGATGGAGATAAGAGGAGTTGATGAAAATGAGAGAAGAATTTAGTAGCATATTGAGCTTTAATGTAGATGATTTATATGCTCATCGGTCTATACGCTCGAGTTTGAGTCACTCTATCCATATTTTCCCTACCCTAACCAAAGAGCCTTCATTACAACCAAATGAGAAAGTCCTTTTTGATTCACAAATTGCATACACTCTAGTGGCGGAGATATGAGACGAATTGCAAGCCTATGGTAATTTTGCGACATCGAATTGATTTGAGCGTAAACACGTCCTATATCCTCGTGAGATGAGAGTATACACTTAACTTTGAGAGTTGGAATTCAGAGCATTTCACCTTGTTTTACTGTAGGCGTGTTCTTTGATCAGATATTTAAGGCTTGATTAGTTTGTTGCTTGACATTCATGAATGAACAATATGAATTTATTTTTGATCCGTTGTGTGCGCTTTTATTCTTATCTCCCTATTGTGCTTTATCGTGTTTTCAAAAAATTGTTGATCGGGACGGTCAACGGTGTAAGTTTGGGGGATTTTGATAGGTGTGAGTTTTGCATGTATTTTGAGGCGTATTTCTAGCTATAATGATGGGTAAACATGCACATACTCACGTTAAATGTTACATATTCACTCCTTGTGGAAAAGATATTACACTTTGCTTATTTTGTAGGAATTTCATGACATTTCAAGCAAATTGAATACGAATACGAGGATAGCAAAGTGGAAACACGGAGAATTGAGTGGGTATACGAAAAGTGAAGCCTAAAAGAGCGAAAATTGAGCGTCTACGGAAAGACAAGGGCACACGGGTTGGGCGTGCTTCGACACCACCCGTGCACCCCCGTATAAAGATAACAGAGGCTGCGGCATGATGGCGCACGGGTAGCCCATGCATCGACGATGACCCGTGCATCCTACGAGAGGATGACGATTTCACCGGGTGGCGACGGGGGTAGGCCGTGCTCGACGCACCACCCGTGTGCCCTACGAGAGAGTTGGATTATTTCAAAGAGGTGGCGCACGGGTAACTCCGCGTGCTCCGACGCACCACCCGTGCGTCTTGCTACTGAATCCAATAATCTGCAGATTATGCCCTAAACTTGATGGTGTGTATAAAAGGTTTTTTTGGGGGCGCACACAAGGATATTCTCGCATTTTGGGATCTACAACACAAGACAAGGGTCAACTCTTGGAAGGAGACATCAAGGAGACAATCGGGTTGCATCGGATCTTGAAGAACGGAGATATATCGAGAGATTGTCGACGTTCCTAAGTTTTTCTTGCTTCTCTTTTAGTTTCAATCTTTCATTTTCATTTGTAATGGCTTTGAACACTTTGTTTATAAGTTGTTTAATCATGTGTAGCTAAACTCTAGAGATTTCCGGGTTTTGGAAGTAGATTAATGAACTCTTGTTGGATGTTTTAATCTTAGTTGAAGTTATTATCTTGAAGCCTATTTGAGTATTTTGAGCTTATTCTTGTTTTGTCACTTGATCAATGATTTAACTTGTTTGATATATTGATTCATAATTCGAGAGATGAGTTTCAATATTAGATCTTTTAAACTTTTGGGAGTTGAATGCTTCATGTTGAGTAGAGATGCTAGCATAAGTATTTCAATCTACGTTTTATATGCATCTCGAAAGGGAGGATAAAATAGCTTTGTGATCGCCTTATAGAATATTGATAATAACGTGGCTTGATTAAACCGGACAACAAGAGGTTATTAATCGAAACCTTAACTCGAAATCCATTTCATTATCTTGATACTTCTATCATTTGTATTATCTTAATCTTGTGTTTTAGTGATTCAAATTGTCTTGATCTCAATATAACAATCATCAAATTTCGATCGTCTAAATAAAAATAAGTCTATTTTGGTTCAATACTTAGCGCATAAATTTATTAGTCTTCGTGGATACGACCTTGCTACCCTATTCTATAATGTACACCGTACACTTGCGTGAAGCTAAAAATATAGGCGAACATGTTTCCACTTTGCAATGCTCGTATTTGTATCCATTTGCTTCAAATATCATGAAATTCCTATAAAACAAGCAAAGTGTAATATCTTTTCCACGAGTATATACATGTTTACCCATCATTATAGCCATAAATATGCCCCAAAATACATGCAAAACTCACATCTATCAATTGCCATTTGGTATTAAATAACTTTTCATGAAATCTAGCTAGCTTGTTTGGTGTTATTTTTAACATTTTGAGAAAAATATTTTGCGAGGATGTATTCATGATGGATTAAGATTTCTTATTCCACTTTCCTTTTTCACTCCTATTCCATTACCTCGGATGAATGACAAGTGTACAAAATGAAGTCATAATTTACATGTGTTATTCATCTAATATATAGAATATGGAGTGGAATAGGAAAAAGTGGAATAGAAAAGTCATAATATGGAGGGTAATATACTAATATTAGTGTAAATGTCTTCAATTCGTTTTTATTATATTAGTGAGGAAGAATAGAAAATGTATTTTGATGAATGGTAATATTTTTCTTTTTATGAAAACCCACTTTTGTTTTCCAAATATATTTTCTTTTTTGGTGAAAGAAATATCCCCAATACAATTACAAACAAGGTCGAAAATGTCAATTTTAGTCCTGTAATTATAGGAGTGCGGCAAAATTCGTCGTCCATTTGGCAAAGTTACAAAGATTCTCATATTTAGATTTCAATTCACCTAAAATTTGAGAATTGTTTGAAAATCTCACGTAAATTGCACGTGAATGTCGAAAAATAGGGATTTTCGAATCTCCAACCAAAAATTATTGTTTCTGGCCAAATATTGGGGTTTCTCAACATCCTACTCATCAACTACATCAACAAAAACATTAACTTTGACGAGAGATTTTGAAATCCCCAATTTTTCGGGGTTAACATGCAACTTATGTGAGGGTTTGCATACAATTTTGAAATTTTCGCCGAATTAAGGACTATCAGAGAGTTTTCAACAATATAAGGTAATTTAGCCAAATGGAATTCGAAAAGGACCAACTTTGCCTCACCTCAATGGTTAGAAGACTAAAATCGCAATTTACACGGCTACAGTAACCATTCTCCAGTAACTATTGTAATGGGCATCTTGATCAACATTCCTTTAGCATACAACATAAGCTCTACAATCCAGCATCTGTATTTACATGGAGAGATTTACAGAATACATAATGACAGTAGGGTACCAATAGAACGAACCTTACAACCTCGTATCCCAGGGGCTTCTTCATTGGGCGCCGTGACCAAGGGACCATGGAACAAATTCGAATCCCATAAAACTCTAGTCTTGCAACGATCAATATTTGAAGCACATTATGAGTTCTATTATAGCATGGTTCTTGTTGGTGATCTAACAGGTTGTTGAGCTCTAAACTGTGGGATTTCGAGCCATGTATCAATTCTGTTTCTTGGGTTGGGCCTTAACGGGAATATTGAGTGTTCACCGTAATTTTGAGTTTTGACTACTTTGCCCGGCAAAAGCAAAAGACGGATGAGGGGGAAAGAAAACAACTCCTGTACGCCGGCCCACCATCATGTCGTAATGGGATTGACGAGGGAGATACAGGCAATGATGTAATTGTTCTGGCATTATCCCTGGGGACATAATAAGAAAACAAACTGTTACTAATAAACTATTAATTGTAAACAACAAATGCATCAGATCTAATTCCATTAATGTTATACCTCGGGCTCAATAAGGTCCTTGGTGGTGTTAATCTTGAACTATCGTCTCTATCGAAGTAACTGTTGTTCGTTCGGCAGGACTGCAACTCCAAAGCGGTCTGCCACGTAATACAGATGTTAGAATTTTAAGCAGATGACATAAAACGTCGGATCAGATTGTTGGAAACATTCTCCAATTATTACAGAAACACCCTTGAGGTTTGGGCTAATTATAAAGAAAAACAGAGATATTTCAAAATTACCAAAAAAAAAAAAAAAAAACTCCACAAAAACTTGTCGACCATCGAACGAATGCGGCCTGACTTAGATGGATCTAACCCGCGACCCATTGGCATTTCCGTAATATTAGCAGAGTATTTTAGTAGTTTCAAGGACCACCCTAGATTAAATTTTCCGAAAAGTATTATTATCCGTCCTTCTAAAAAGTATTAGCAGTTCTTTTGAAATGTATTAGTAGTTCCTGAAGAGTATTTTAGTATTTCTCCTAAATATACTCCTGAAATGTATTAGCAATCCCTCAAAAAAGTATTAGTAGTTCCTCGAAAAAGTATTAGCGCCCCGGAGAGGTATTTTAGTAGTTTCTCTAAATATAATTAAATTTTTCTCTCCCGAAATGTATTAGCTATCCATCTAAAAGTATTAGTAATTTCCTAGAGAGTATTTTCGTAGTGCCCATGCAAAATATTAGTTTTTCTTATAAAATCTATTAGTATTTCTATATAAAAGTATTAGGCGATACTACTTGTATCATTGGTCTTGGATTGGGACAACACTGTCACCCCCATAGTTGCTTTGAGGAACACTGTAATGTTGGGACTCATGATTACCAATGTATCCCTCATTAAACTGACATGAATTGTAGTCATCAAGGTCCAAATACTCATCTACCTCATCACCGATCAACGGCCCATGTTCATCACTGCTGATTTGGTCGTCACCCTAATTTTAATCATAGGGATGCGGTGGTGGCGGTGTGCCAGAGGGTTGGCGGAGTGGATATCGGCGTTGCAAGTGGAGCAGAGATAGGCCGAATCTGCGCGACAGTAGACGGTGGACGCAGCGGCTCGCAGTATCGCAGGACGGACCACCATTGTTTTATGCGCTGCGTCGTTGCCGTCTCCTCGCGGGCGTTTTTGACCTTCAAGATTTTCACTTGATTTTTTTTACTATGTTTTCGTCTTCAAATACTGTACCATTTTTTTTATTTTCTCGCGGATCCGGTCGCCTGCGAGATGGGTTGAATATTTAGATCCGTTTAGACGTCTCACAAGAGACTAGTTCAAAAACTATGGTTTGATTCTCAGTATCAAATTTAAGAGGTCTTAAAGTTAAGGGTAAATCGTATAAATGTCGGGGGCTTTTGAAAACAATTTTTGCTTATGAAGAGACAATGTAAAGATGGAATCAAACCCAAGTTTTTTTTTTTTCAAAATTTAAAAACATCTGGTTTTTTTTTGTAATTAGACCGAACCTGAAGGGGATATTTGTTATTATCCCTATTATGAAATTACACTAACAAACCTATCTTTTATAAGAATGAGTGAAGAGAATAATTAGAAATTATTTAAGCAGTGTGCAGAAATTTACCGGAGTGCGGCTTCCATCAAAGGCACGAGGAAATGCTTCTCGGGTTATATTGACATTGGTTGCTCTCAGTGTAGTTTGGTTTCTAACAAAAGGGTGACTCAGTAGTTGGGATGCCGTGGGCCTCGCACATGGTTCCCGCTGCAAACATAGCCTTATAAAACTTTCTGCATCGGCAGATAAGTGATCAGGAATCTTTGGAGTATCTTTGCTGTTTCCAATTTTAAATATAGCAGCAACCTGTTGAAGAAAACAATAGGAAAATAAAAAAAAATTGTTAATGTCATTTTACCCATTTTAATTAGGGATAATTACACAAACATCCCTGAGGTCTGGGCTGATTACAGAAAAACCCACACATGTTTCAAAATTACAAAAAGAAACCTTAAGTTTGATTCTTTCTTAAATTAAGGGGGTAATCTGTAATATTTTTATAAAAATTTTAAATGTGTTTTGCTTGTGAAGGGAAAAATGTAAGATAGAATCAAAACTCAAGGGTGTTTTCGCAATTTTCAATAATCTCTGGATTTTTAGTAATTGACCAACCTTAGGGAGTTTTGTGTAATTATCCCTTTTAATTATACTAGTAAGGTGCACGTGTGTTGCATGTGGTGCACCTATTTTATTTTATTTTATTTGTATTGTTTTTGTTTTAATGAAAATGCTTAAAAACCGTTTCTTGATTGTTTGTATTATTAAGCTTTTCATTTACCCGCCGTGTTTTTTTATTATGGCAATGCAAAAGTAAAATTATGTTTTATGTTTCTTTGTTAAGGCGATGCAAACGGGTGATTGGCTGATTTTAAGTTGAAGTCCGATTACCACATATTCGAAAAACAATTTTACGCATTTTAACAATAAACAAAATTCAAAGGTGATTAAGAAATTACATAACTAAGATTCTAATGTAAAATCATGATTGCATCAATTCTTTTCTTGTTTGATCTTGATTCTTTGGAGAAGTCTTATTGTCGTTTGACTTCAAGGATTTCTTCATATACTTTTCTTAAGATTGTTAAGATTATATTCGTCATCACTTGAAATCATGACATCGATGTCATCTTCCCGATCTTTTTTTCCGAGTCGTTTTTTCTTTCCATCCTCTTTTAGGGATGCAACTTGCTCCATACCAAGATCATTTGATGTGCCACCTTTAAAGTGCCCATTGTATCATCATCATATTTGCTTGATGTGTCTGACTTCTTCTCCTTCAAAAGAGGTATCCTTTCAATTGCATCGGCTATCACATTGAATTTTCCATTGATTAGTTCTCGCTTTTTTGTTGAGAGGAATTAGAAATCGAAACTCGATCGATGCTTGTGTACTCAATCTTCTATAGAACTTGGATTGATGTTCACCCCGAATTCATATACATTAAATAAATTTAGAAACTTATATATAAAAAAATTAAATATATATTTGATGCATCAGTTACAAAATTCAAGATTAGTATACAATGTTTCTTTGATAAAATAAAATAAAAAATAAAATATTTTAAATATATATCGAAAATAGATGAAATGAATAAAATCTATTTAGTTAGGTTAAACATCTCCTCGATTGATGTAAGGTATTCATCGATGGAACATCCAACATAAACAAATTTGCCGATCTTCGAACATTGTTATGCATGCACTATCATTTCCTTGAACGACATTTAAGACTAACCTAAATCTGCAATTAACAATATTATTATTAGTTTAAGACATATGTCCAAGTTATTTAAGCATTTGGATCGATATATTACCTAGGTGTTGTTTCCACCTCTTCCTCGTTACACTTTTTGCATGTTGTGTCGTTATCACTCTTTAAAACGGATGCAGCACAATTTTTGCATGAATCATAACATAAAGAAGATTTATTGAGAACCTTTTCAACAAATCCCTTAAAACAATAATAGGTATCCCTTAACATAAAATAGTGATTATTAGAAAATATTAAAATAATTAATATATTTAATATAACTTTTTAAGGTAAAAATACCTCACTCAAATAATGTCGATTGTGTATAATTCCGTTCGGTCACTTCTTTTATGTCTTTCATTCTCTTGCTCATTGACAATTCAAGTATTTTGATTGGCTCATGATCAATTGTACTTAACACAATGTAAAAATATACGAACAAACTAAGATATTCTTGAAATTAAATTAACGCAATGATTTTTATGATTTCTAGTATACCACTGTTTCATATGATTGACTTCTTCACATGTCGGGTTTATTTGAAGTATTGATGCCGCAGTAGTTTGCAATTGCAATTCTCCTAATAAAAAAAGAATTACATTGTTAATATATTATTAATAAGTATAATTACTTATTCTATTCATATGTTACCAAGTATTTTTTCGAAGTGAGCTTTGTGATTGCAATAACTGGTTTATGATTTGCAATTTGATGCAAAATAGTTCCTTCATTTTTCGCCAAATCTTCCCAAAGACAGATTACTATGGGATGATATCTGTTTAATTAATCAAATATAAATAAGCATTAATTATTGGCATAAGAATAAAGAAATAGAAGATTAAAGCAATTATATTCTTTAGAATTATATGATAAAGAATAAAACATATTACTTTTGGTTGACGACTATTATTTCTCTTAAAGACTTTGTGACGTTTTTTTGAGTTTGTTGCAATTTTGCATTCTTTCAAAATTCCACAAATATCTCAAAAAAGGTACAATATATGGAATCAAAAATATAACTTAATATATGGGATAAAATTTATAATTATTAATGAATAAGTAAAGGTTAAAGAAGATATACCAATTCCCTTGTTTTTGTGAAGTTCATGATCTATGTCTTTGAACTTCATAAAGTTGAAGTGTATATTTCCTTCTATACCTTCGTAAGATCACTCATAATGTCTTGTATTTCTTACGCACTAATTCTTTTTCGTGATTTGCACTCGGAAACATTGGGTTAATTTTTTTAACATCTGCATTAGTGATCAAATATGTTTTATCGACTTCAAATCTTCTAGAAAAATGATTGATATCATCATTAAATATTATCATTCCAATTTGGATATCTTGCATGCATTAATAATTTTTGAATTAGTTTTTAAACTATCATAAAAACAAAAAAATGGGTATTAAAAGTATTTACTTACTTCATCATCAACCATTATAATCTTTTGAATCCTTGTAGAGAAATTTTGGCCGCAATATATTTCGGACCCCACTCAAATAAAGCCTTCAACCGTATTGTGAAGGTTTTTGATTTATCTGTAAACGTTGTACTGATACTATTGAATGATTTGATGTCATGATTTATATTCCTGCACAATATCAGTGTTAATTCTTCATACCTAATCCCACTTTTAAATCTACAAAGAAATGAAATGTTTCCATGGGAAAATTGTTTCAACACCATATAATTCTCGAATAAAAATAGTCAAATCGTTCGTTTGATTTTTCTACTATTATATATCTTGAATCTTATGTTAAGCATAAATACATATTAATAGACTAAATTAAAGTATCTGAACAAATAATCATAATACAGGTCCTAGCATTGTAGTATTGGTATTCAATATCAACACGTAATTGACTAACAACTCCAATATTATTTATTAATTAATTTGCATAAAGGTTAGTATTGTTATTCAAATTTACAAAATCAAAACCGCAAAACGAAAAAGGTCACAAAACAAATTTATCATTAATGTTTAACAAAGAGAAAATAAATATTCCAAAAATGATTTCACCTATCTAAAGTTACCTTTTTCTTTTGGACAACTAAGATGATCTTCTTCCCTTCCTTGTCTAATTTGACTGTGTAAAGAAAAGTGTTTGAATAGCTAGGTTATCAGTGTTTATGAAAAATATTTGTGTCTTCTTTTTAACTTAAATAGATTGAGCTATTATAATTTTTAAGTAAGGATTAATGAAAAAGAAAACTTACATGAGGAGTGGTGTAGTGGGAGGTTACATGCATCAAATGATTATTAAGTTTATACTAATTGCATCTTAAATTGCATTATATAATTTTTTCACATATATATATATATATTGGCAAGACCTTTTCAAATTCTTAGTAAATGATTTTTGTTGAATTGTACTACTCATATTTAGTATACAAGTAGTGGTGTATGCATTTAAATGAAAAAGGTTAAAGAATTCTATATGACTCTAAATGATGAGTATTGAGTAGTGTAGTTGGATGTTACAACCAAATAGAGCTTGTGTAAAAGTAGGAATGGCTCTTTCTCTTGTGTCACTCTTTTTATTACATGAGGCCTTTATATGAAGGTGTTTGAGGAATGCTTTATGTGGGTTGTTATGATCGTTGTTGTTGTTTTCGAATACACTGCTTCGGTATGTTTTTTGTTTTTTTATCTCAAATTTTGTAATTAAATTTGAAATACTTGTTCTTATTTTTTATTTACTTGTAATTGCAACAATCAATAAAAGACCTTATGATTATAATATTAATCATTATTATTAAGTGGATATTTTGCTGCATAATGAATTAATAATTTTAATTATTTATTTATTCATTTTAAGTAAATTGTTTTTTAATGTGATTTATTGTATTTTATGGAGAATCAAAGAATGAGAAGCAAAAGAGAAGCCCAAATATCAAAGAAATACGAAGACCACACTACCAGCATTTAAAAACGCAATGTAGTTGTGTTTTCCTTAGCTTTATTTTAATGAAATCTTTATCACATTTTCGGAGGGCTAACTGATTCATGATGTTTGTAATCAGAATGTGGTAGTAGTTAAAGGGTACATTCCCTATGACTTATGAGATATACATTACATTGTTGAATGGAGAAACCCAATATAATATTATTGGATTTTAATTGTGTTTCAAAAGTTGTATTTGAATATTATTTGATTATCAATCGAGTGAAGCTTAAAAAAGCTTTAGTCGAGCCAAACATAAATTGAGTTCAAGTAGTTTGATTTTTTATCGATCGAATCGAGCTCGAGTGAGCTTTATATTTTATTAAACGAATAAAAAATGTGTTCAAATTTGGTTTGTTAAGTTAATAAATCAAGAAATAATCGATCTCAAGTGGAGTATTGTTCCTTTTTCACTGTAAATGCATGTTCCATTCATGGCATATTCAGAGTCCAATTTCATCCATTTTAAAGTTTTAGATTAAATAAAATTAAAATTTATTATTTTTGTATATTCTAATGATATATTTAAGTAAAAAGTATAGTTAAAAGTATATGTTACATTCTTCTTTTAATTACAATGACACATTTAAAACGAAAAAAAAGCAATGAATTTGGGATTGAAGATATATATATATATATATGTGTGTGTGTGTGTGTGTGTACGTGTTGCACCTATATCCGACACCAATAAAGTTGTGCTTTCTGTGGCGTTTACGTAAGAGCATAAATTATTTGTCAAACCAATTGTTTTTAAGTTTTGACATATTAGGCCATTTTGTTACAAGATGAAATCGATTTGGCGAACAAAAATTTTGCATGTCGGATGTCATCCGAAATGTTACGACATCCTCGTAATCACATTTCAAAATATTCAAAATCTGTTTGGGTTAAGAAATCGATGTTAAATGTCATGTTATCTATACTTCTTTGAGATCTAACATTGCGGGATCTTGGTACTTTGATAGCGGGTGTTCATGACATATGACAGTACTTTGAAGTATTTGAGTGACTATGAGAAGCATGATAGTGGTAATGTGACTTATGGAGGTGGAGGTAAAGGTAAAATTGTTGGAAAGGGACTTTAAATGTTGATGGCCTACCTAGGCTACAAAATGTATTGCATGTGGATGGTCTAAATGTTAATCTCATTAGTATTAGCCAATTGTGTGACCTCTATGTTAAATTCAACAAAAAATCTTGTGAGGTTTTTAATGAATCTAACACGTGTATTCTTGTTGGTTTGAGATCATCTGATAACTGCTATCAGTATGTTAATAAACAAATGTGTCACATCACACACATATGAATCGACCTATGGCACCAAAAATTAGGTCATCCGAGTTTTAAGAAAATGAGGGATCTTGTAAAATTTGAGGTTGTTCGTGGTTTACCGAGATTTTGCATGAAGAATGCTAATGTGTGTGGAAGTTGTCAAAAGAGAAAACAAAGAAGAGTGTCACACCAAATGTTATCTCATTTCAATACCACACGGTGTTTTGAATTGCTTCATATGGATATTATGGGTCCTATTGAAGTTGAAAGTATTGGTGGAAGGAAATATTTTTGTGATTGTTGATGATTTTTCACGTTTTACTTGGATCTACTTTTTCGTGAGAAATCAAACATTTGATATATTTAGAAGTTGGCATAGAATAGTTGTTAATCAGTATAGGCTAACAATTGTTAGAATCAGGTCGGACCATGGTAAAGAATTTACGAACTCTTTTTTTCTCGTCTTTTTGTGATAGAAAGAGGATTTCTCATCGTACCTAAAACTCCACAACATAATGGAGTGGCGGGAGAAAAAATCGTACATTGCATAAGACATCCCGTGTCATGTTGAGTTCTAAAAGACTTTCAAAAGGTTTTGGGCGTGCTCTAAATACTCGCATGTCATATTGCCAATCGTGTATATTTGAGGCCCGGAAGTTTGATGACCCCTTATGAAATACTTTTGGGAAAGAAGCAACCTCAAATATTTTCATGTCTTTTTGGTGTGTGTGCTATGTTCTTAATGATCGTGATAATCTTAGAAAATTTGATTCTAAAAGTGACAAATATCTTTTTCTAGGCTACACTTTGAATAGTCATACCTATCGAGTATATAATCTTTGTACTAAGATGATCATGGAATCTATAAATGTTGTCTTCGATGATCTCTCAGATATTGCAGAAAAGAGTGAAGAAGATAATGTTGTAGATCTGCTCGAATTTGTTGAGACTGCCCCAGTGATGGATGTAAGCACAGATGTAACTAAGAATGTGACTGAAGTCCCATCCACAGCTGTCTCAAATGTAGAACCAAATGTGACGGCATCTGAGCCCACATCCGTGTCTGCTGCAGCTGAGTCAGACTCTGATTCTGACAATGAACCTGTTGAAGAAACCAATAACCCAATCGTAGATCGTGGCAGTGACATACCTACAAGGATTCAAAAGAATCATCCAATCTCTCAAGTCATAGGTGATGTATCTGAAGGCATAAGAACTAGAAGGAAAGAAAGGGTAAACTATCGAGATATGGTAAGACTGGTGTGTTTGTCTTCTACTTTTTCAATGGTAAGAACTTCTTGTTTTGTCACTTTTTCTGAGCCTAAAAACGTGTTTGATGATTTGAAAGATAATTTTTGGAATAATGCTTTGAATGAAGATTTTGATCGATTCAATAGAAAAGAAAATGATTTTCATTGTGATATTTTAACCATTTATTGTGATAGTATGAGTGCGATTGATATTTCAAAAATCTGTCCAACACTCTCGTAATAAACACATAGATATTAGACATCACTTTATTCGAGATTTAGTTGAGAAAAATATAATTCGAATTGAGTATATTGCTACATCGAAAATCAGCTTGGAACATCTTCACCAAGGCTTTGGATTTTGAGAGATTCTCCAATCTAAGGAAGTCTCTCGATTTGTGTGTTCTCTGAAATTTTACACGAGATGTCACAAAGATTGCACATCACATCCGCCAGACATCCAAAATCTACATCTCTTTTCTTCTCCTCTATTTCTTTTTGAATTTTTTTGGCATCCCCGCATTGTAAGCTTTCATGCATATCTGCAAAAAGTGGATTGATGGTTCGAACTATTCACATATATTGTCTCCTTGAAAACGGGTGTGAATTGATCTCTCCAATTGACCAATTAAAAAAATGATGATATTTTCCCAAAGAGTTGAGTTGTGAATAAAGTCTTGATCATGCTTGGAGGCCTTCTAGGTAAAAGCTATCAACCCATTGTGTGAAAGTTATTCCTTGTGACCAATTTCTTCAAGCGTATTGTCGTCTAAAAAGGCATGATCATGTGAAAAAGAGCTACCTTTGGCATTTGAGTGAAAGCACCCTATTGGTTAACTCCCTCATGAACAACCTCAAATTTTACAAGATCCTCATTTTCTTAAAACTCGAGATGACCTAATTTTTGGTGCCATAGGTCGATTCATATGTGTGTGCAATGTGACACATTTGTTTATTAACATACTAATAGCGCTTATCGATGATCTCAAACCAAAGAAGAATACACGTGTTAGATTCATTAAAAACCTCACAAGATTTTTGTTGAATTTAACATAGAGGTCACACAATTGGCTAATACTAATGAGATTAACATTTAGACCATCCACATGCAATACATTTTGTAGCCTAGGTAGGCCATCAACATTTAAAGTCCCCTTTCCAACAATTTTACCTTTACCTCCACCTCCATAAGTCACATTACCACTATCATGCTTCTCATAGTCACTCAAATACTTCAAAGTACTGTCATATGTCATGAACACCCGCTATCAAAGTACAAGATCCTGCAATGTTAGATCTCAAAGAAGATAGATAACATGACATTTAACATCGATTTCTTAACCCAAACAGATTTTGAATATTTTGAAATGTGATTACGAGGATGTCGTAACATTTCGGATGACATCTGACATGCAAAATTTTTGTTCGCCAAATCTGATTTCATCTTGTAACAAAATGGCCTAATGTGTCCAGGAGCATGACAATAGTGACAAATAAAGTGACGTTTCCGTGGTTTAGACTTCTGGGAAAAATTCCTTTTATTGTTGGAGGAATCTGAGGATTCTCCTTGTTCTTTTGCTTTAACAAAAACGGAGTTTTATAACCAAGGCCGCTTTTATCATCACTACCCATGGAAAGAATATCATCCAGTTTTGCTTTCCCACTTAAACTTTTTCATGCTTTCAAGAGACTCTTCAAGTTTAGAATTTACCTTTTCGAAATCAAGTTCTTTCTTGGTGAGAGGCCTCAAACCGGTAATCACTTTCCTTTGATCATCATTCTCCTTCGAGTCGATCATTCTCCTTTTTTCAACAATTAATTCACTTTAATCCTCTTCACCAATCCTTATACAAGTTCACGTGACGTGTCTTCTGGCTTTCACCGTCGATTCATCATCCTGTTCAAAATCATCGGAGCGAGTAGAATTGAAACAAAAAGGTTAGAGACAGATAAGAAATCCGGTTTTTCAGATGTGACCTCGGATGTGATCGGAGAAGGTGTTATCACATCTCTCGCCACACCTCGTGCAACATCCAAGGATTTATTTGGAGAGATTTCCTATCTTTCACGAAGGTTGTCGAACCTTGTGATCTTCTTTTCTCGGGCAGCGTTCTCATCGTCGATTCATTGTCACTTATGGTGACACTCAAACTCATTCCCTTTTTCAAAAAAATATTTGCACAATTTTCAACATGATGACCATATCCGGACAAATCCCTACATCTAACAATCAAGAGTTTATTTATCATACTTTTTCCGATTTTCAACCGAGGGACGAAAAGTAGGGACACCAGAAAATCCATGCTAACAAACACTCAAGATCAACACTTAGTGTCGTCAAGTGTAGCTCATACCAATTGAAAGAATTATAGCACGGATATTTACCAAAAGTTTTGCGGAGTAAGGATGTGATTGCGATGTGGTCACATTCACAATCACATGCGCAAATGAATTTTGAAAACAATAAAGAGACACACGAAATAAAATTGTCTACAAGCCAACAAGCTTGTAGACGTGCTAATATGACAAAACTTTTCACTAGTAAAAATCGCTTGATTCCGTATACAAAAATACTAAAACCAACTAGTAGAAACTCAACGAAAAACTCCTATCTGAGTATATCCGATCTATGTAATTCGACTCATCCAACAATAGACATGTGTGGACATCGTTAATCACAATACTAAAAACAATGGATGAAAAGCTAACAAACACAATCGCAGTGAATGTGATCTCGAGATGTAGTCACATTCGAGATCGCATCAAGGGCGCTCGGACTCCTTGTGTTTGAATGACTCTTAATTCTCTCAAGGCTCCCGTAACTCTTGTATATTTCTTGTGTAAAGATTATGGACGTCCTTCTCTCTTTTATAGGCGTCCAAGGCCTTCCAAAGAGTCCTAATAAACATGGAAATAAGAAATATATAAATATATGACAAGTATATCACTTATGTTAGGAAACAAGATAAATATCAAAGAGTCCTAATATATCTATACCTCAATATGAAATCTTTCCTAATCTATTTACAACTCAATCTTACCATAAGTCTAGAAAGGCAAAACAAATCAAAATCCAATCTTTTATTTTGGGAATTACTTGGGCCGAAAATAATCGCCCTAACACATCTGATCTGGAATTTTAATGTTTCCTTCAGAATCAATTATCTCTTGACCATTTCCAACTCTAAGTAAGAACTCAATGAAGTTCGGATCATTCCTAGCTCTCATTTTCCTTGACAAACTTAATTTTTTTAATTTTTGGCCACAAATATGAATTTACCAAGCTTGCGAAATAGTTTGATATATTGTTGCCTTAGGAACAATGGTAATACTTGTCTGAAATCTCCACCGAAAACTACTACTTTTCCACCAAAATCCTCGTTATTTCCCATTATATCTTTGAACAATTTATCGACATTCTTGATAGCCCATCGTTTGGCCATTTGTGCTTCATCCCATAACAAAAGTTTTGCTTTACGTAGAAGATTTGCGCTTCACTGTTTAGACATAGTCCATTCACTTGATTCATTTACTTCTATTGGGATTTTGAACCGTGAATGTGTTGTTCTACCCCCTGACATTATTGCTGCAGCAACCCCAGATGTCGCAGTTGCAAGTGCTATTAAACCTTTGGATCTAAGATGAGCTAACAATGCACGATACAAAAATATTTTTCCGTTCCACCTGCCCATCAATAAAGAAAATACCACCATTTCCTTGTTGTATGGAAGTTAAGATCATTGAAAAAGCTTCTTTCTCGTTTCGGGATTTAATTTTTGCTCGCTTTCATAGTCTTCTAGTGCTATTTCTATTGACAACTCATCTTGTATTTCTCTCGAAGAATCATTATGTTCTTTACCTATACCAATAGGGATTTTCGGAAGATCATATGAAATGATTTTTTCCCCATGCTTTCTATGAATGAATTCAAATTTTCCAAAGTTTTGGCAATTTGTAGTTAAATTGAGGTTTCGATTTCTTTCTAAAATCTTCTGGACATTGCTTCAAAGTATGTATCCCAAAGAATTCTCACATCAGGTTGGTGCACAAGACACCAAGATTATTGCAAACAATCTTCGCATTCATATGGCATTTGGAATGTTACAAACTTCATTTAAGCGTTCAAAGACACTTTGATCCGATTCCAACAATACTGTCTTTGTGCAACTTTTTCTTTAAAATTAGAACACAATACATTATCCATCACAAGAAATATTGGAAAGATGTAGGCCCTCTAACATGATTTAAGCGTAATCTTAGGTAATATCTTTCTCCTTCAATAGGATTAGTTGTATTTATACGTCCAATCACATCTCTTTTTGTTCTTTCGTTCCAACATATGCCATGTTTGTCCCACACATAATATTCGAAATTCTCGATCTGATATTTTCTTGCCTTTTCACTCCTAGCGCACATAGAAAAATACTCCGTGAGCATTGTTTTTGTAGCATGATCCCATGTCAAAATGTTCTCTAAATTTTGATTTTCCCAATAAGACACACATTATTGATTTGGGAGGTGAAGCTGCAAGTTGATAATCTGCGGGACATATTTCATTCAAATTAAATTCAAAAATTTTCCACATTGCTTCTGAGCGAGAGACCCACCGAGCATCTTGGAATTGTTTAATTTCATCAATCAAACTTTCATCATCATTGGGACTGACATGAATCGCAACTCTATCGTGACCACTTGTAGATATATTTGTACAAATATTTCACACCAGAACTCCCGAACATATCTCGACATTAATATGACAACTATATCTTGATAGAAGATAAGGATTGTAAGGCACAACCCATTAATTATCAAATTGTGCATTCCGAACTTGACTATTAGTGCATTTTTGCTTCTTTTATATATTGATATCCATCTTTACCTTGTATAGTGCTCTCACAATATGCTCGTGGGTAACGATATTTGCACCTTCCATCAACCATACAAGAATTATTCATGTTCTTATATCCACATGGTCCATGAATCATATGTTTCATTGATATTTCATAAAGTTCGTGATACATCTCTTGATCGGGAGTTCATCACTAACAAACCGATCAAAGTGATCCGAGTTGTAATTTTATACTCGAACTTCAAAATTATCAACATATGAGCATGAGGTAGTCCTCTTTTCTCAAATTCAATTACATGAACATGAGCAAATACACTTCCAAATATTTTTTTCTTAAACAATAGATCTTTCAAATCTTGTAATTTTGCTCGAAAAACTCTGGATGTCAAATGGGTCGGTCTTGAGCCAGTTGACCAATGTATAATTTTTTGAATCTCTTTCCACTCAGGATTGCAAGTCATTGTTATAAAAAGATCTGGCATTCCAAATTTTTGAACTAATGCCAATGCATCAAGATATATGCGCCTCATATCTCTTGGACCTCCAATGAATGATGCAGGGAGAACAATTATTTTACCAATTTCACTTCCTCTAGTTTCTCTTTTTAAGACACTATCCATTATTCCTTGGTACAATTCAGATCTCATATTTGACTGGTTATGACGATAGTAGTCTAATCTTGTAGTTTCCAATTTTATGTACATGTCAACTACATATTGTTGTAATAGTCTTCCAGCAAAGAGAAGTGTAGATTGTCTTGGATTTCGAATTTGCAGCCTATAACAACTATATTCTCTACATGAGATCTTCTTATTGTTTTCTTTGCCGACAACTGTAAATATTAATAATTAATAATTAATAATAAGATAAAAAATCAAAGTATTAGAAATGTGCAACAAAAATAATTACATAGACTTGTGCATAAATATTGACTATATTAGAGAAATTATAAATAATCTCCAAAGAGGAGATTCTGAAAGAGCTTTCTACCAAGCAAATATTATTGATGTTCAGAAATAACATAGTTACAAAATGTATATGCTTTGATTTTATAAGTTTTAATATTACATACCTTGTTGTTCTTGGGAAAGAATATCGTCTACTGAAGAAAATCTTGGGAGCATAGAAGTATCATTAATGATTGAACTGATCCCTGATACATAATAAACAATTCAAAATGTTATATATATATTACTTAGCTCGTATTAGTCTATATCTATATGAAAATTATCTAATCATACAAAATTGAGGACAGATTAGATAAATCTCAAAATGAAAAATATAAAGTTATTTCATGTAAGTTTCATCAATCAATAGATAGTTGATATGTATTTATAATCTCTCAAATAGAAAATGAAATACAATTGGGAATAGATGATATAATTAGTTCATTACTTTTTGTGTTTTTTTAATAAAAAAACCACCTAAAAAGGCTAGTTGAATGGGTAGAAAAACTACCCATTCATATAAATCAAAGGTCACATGGTAAAAATTAATATTTCAAAAACTCAATAAAATATTTACACTATATATATATATATATATATCTCTTTAAATTCAAATACAATTACCCCATTTTGCACCATGCAAAAGTGTGATAAGATTAATAATATGAATTATGTTTCTTTTAAAAATTTGTAATTTTTAGATTAAAAATAAATAATATAAAGAAAAATAAAATTTACAATAATGTAGCGCAACAACTTTTTTAATTTCTTGATGCCATCCAAGATCACCCATTGGAAAAAGAAATGGATATTGTAATGGGTCATAACATCCATAGTAGTGCTTTATTCTGTCTATGCCCTAATGTGCATGAACTACAATGTCACGTTCGAAAGGTATGTTAGCGTTATTTCCTTCAACCCATATGGCCGCAACTTGATCGGCTGTTGGAGAATTATAAATCCGTTGATCTAATTTCACATCTTTTGAAATATGAAGTTGGACATCATCCATTGAAGGATAATCCTTCAATCTTCTGAAAAATATTCCATATGGATTTACCTCTAAAATTTTCATGAGTTTCTTCACAACAACTTTAGACAAAGTTGAGTTTTCTAGTGCTTTCATTCTATTCTCAACCTCATTTTCTCGTTTCCACAAAATACAAAATGAAAATAACCAGTCCTCCTTCATTTGAATCAACCCGGAAGATCATGGTAAACCATTCCTTGTGCATGAAAAGTATAGACTCCTCGTCTTGTAGATGCAAGCTCTTTGTCTAACTTCACACCAAATGAGGTAAAATAGAAGATACAATTGAGCGGACGAATAGATTTCGAAATAAGTAAGGTTGCCTCTTGAAATTAAAGTAAATAACTCATACAATTAAATGCCTGAATTTGAATAGGTGCAAGTTTAACTTTTCCATTATTGCGGCCAAAAAAGTCGGAGGTTCATACTCAAATCTTGCAAAGATCACAATAAATACAATTGGAAATAGTTTCCAACTTATGTATATTCGAGCATGTGGATTCATAGTAAGTTAAACCTAGTATGAAAATAAATTTAAATATTCCAAACTTTAGTTAAGTAAAAGCTGAATTCAATGCATCATGTTTACTTTAAACTTTAACATTACTAATCTTGATTCACGCAAAATCATTTGAGCTCTTAAAAGCCATGTAACACGTGAACCTTTCTTTGGGTTCTTCACTCTTTTATGCTCTTTAACTTTGTCTATATATTCCTTTCTCTCGTATAGTACTTAAATTGGCATACTTTCTTTTCATCATCTCACGATTTCTTTGACGATAAACATCTTTAACTCGTAATATAAAAATCACAAGACGTTGCATTAAAGTATTTTACATGTTTTGAGTTCTTAAACTGTTAAAGACAAATATCTTTCTAAATATATAATCATTAACTTAATATTAAATCAACTTTACCTCACGAGAATGCGACCGGAAGATTGTCGATACATCCAATATCTTGAATAAATCGACATTGATTATATGGTTAATTTAATTGACTTAATAAAGAGACATACAATAATAAATTAATTATGACTAAGAGATGTTAATTAAACTTATTAAGAAATATTATCTTACAAGTCTTACATCTAGATGAATATTTTGGAAGTTTTTGGATAAAATAAGATATTTGAAGTTTTAAAAAAAAAAAAAAATTGTAAAGGAAAATTTATAATTAAAATAATTAAAACTGAAGGAATTTTTAAAATAATATCTTATTTTAATAAGAAGTTGGAGTGAGCTTATTTAATTTTTCACAATTTGTAAACTCTCAAATAGTTTGTTTAATATAATAACTATTATAAATATTTAAAAATTACATTTTTTAGAGTTACTAAACATAAAAACAAAAGTCACTTGGTTAGAGTATCTAATGCTTGTACACATATCAAGCAATCTTTCTTTTTAATTTCTCCCTTTTTTATTGAGAAAGAATATTGCCCCAACATTGTTTCATCATTTCCGTTTGTAACTTGCAATAAAAGGTACAATCACTCAATGATTTATATTTCTACTTCCCGCCCAACAATTAGGAAGAAATTTGTTTTGGAATTTGAGAAGTGGAACATTACTTTCTGCTATTTTTGGCATACCAAGTTTTTGCAATTCTTTTGTGGGGAAAATATTAAATTAACATTTTGTTCATATAAGTTACGAATCAACGAACATTAAAGTTTATACTTTTCACTCATCCGAAAAAGTTTGTTGCAAAGTGCAAAAATATTACCTTTTAAACATGACTTTTACATAACTTTGGGTGAATATGACTTTTACATAACTTTCTATGTCTCATATTATAAATGATAGTTTCTAATTTAATCTTTCTTAGAATGTATTATGATTTTAGTCCTTCAATTATTATTTTTCATACATACATGAATAAGTATTATTAAAAGTCTTACATCTATGTTATTATGCATTTAATTTTATTTAACAAAATAAAGCAAATATAGATCAAGTAAAATAAGTATTATTTGTCAAAAATAAAGAGTTAAAAATAGTGTAATGTTATAAATGTGTAAAATAAGCATCAATCATTATAAAAAAGGTATAAGACAAACTAAAAAATCATTTAAAAGACTCCATATATCCACATTTGAATGTCCTATTTGCTCCAAAACAAAGTCAAACTATTAGAATATTATAATATTCAACATAGCTTTCTTTATTAGTTCTCATTAATAGGATTATAGAAATGCTTCCCAATTATCAAGCTTAAATGACCGCAATAAATGATGATAAATTAGAATTGTCTATACTCTACATATTTATAGTTTATAAGACACATAGTAATTACATTAAGCAATTATGCTTAGTGACTCATTTTCTTTTAGCATTATTTAGTGTGATACTAAAGGTTATATATTTAGTATCAATCTCTGTGGAGTAATAAGTTGTAAAATACATTTGTTTTACAATTGTCCAAAGATATACGTGATTTGTATTGTTCAAATAAACCACAAGATTCTTCCGTAGTATGTGACCTTTATGTTGGACGTAGAGGTGACAAAACTCAGCCCCCCCCGCGGGCAGCCTTGCTCACCGATGTTTGACTGGGCTGGGAATTTTTAGGCCCGAAAAAGTCGGGCCTATTTGCCCGACCCGAGTGGCCTGACGGCCTAGCAATTTGACTTTTCCAGGCCGGCCCGAATTTTTACACATAGATTTCATGCATGGGTCGGCCAAGCATTTTTCGCGTCCCGATCCATCCCAAATTTTTGCAAAGCCCGACGGCCTCCTAAGCTCGGGTTGGTCAATGTGCCCTACCACCCCATTGCCAAAATTCTAGTTGGGCGGTATCTTTTCCGTTCATTCATTTTATTTTGCAATCATACTCATATTTATAGGTTATTCTACCATCGATTTTATATATGCATGCATATTCAAATGTTGTTGCACAAAATATACGGGTGATATTATTTTTAATTCCTATAAAATATTAAAATAAATTAATATATGATTAACTCGCCATTTTTTAAGCCACATCGTTTGAAGAGGTTTCATTTCTTTTCATCATTATGATTAGGTGACTCTTTTTTTATCATTATTTAGCGTGATAGTGTTATATATTTAGTGTGAATCTCTGCTGGTGTAAGTCAGAAAATACATTTGTTTTATAATTGTTAAAAATATACATGATTTGTGTTGTCTTTGCCCGATGGGCTGGGCCTGCCGCAACCTATTTTCCTAATTTCTTATGGTTGTTGCCAAGACCGTGTAAAATCTAATTTGAAATCAATATCATATCCGAGAATGCATGACCGACACGTGTACTTGTGGGTCCAAATCTTGCGCATGTACGCCTTGTTTTTTATTTGTCTTTTTAACAAAAAAAATTTGCGATTACCACTCTAGCTAGTACTCCTTTTTACATTGTGATCTTCCATTCATTTCATACAATGAAAACAGCTCTAAGATCACAATGTTGCTTAATTTAAGACACCGTTGATTGATCCCCTAATTACATGCTACATCGAAAATTAAAGGCTGATATACATATATATATATATATATATATTTTAATGTGTGTCAAAAGAAGCGTTTGGTTGTAAACTTGGAATAGATGAAGCATAAAAAGTGCATTTTGCATGCTAGACATTAACACATTCTTGAATCTTTCGTATTTTATCGCATATAATTGACAAAAATAATTAATCCCTAGCAAGAATGGTCTATGACGATAAAAAATTAAACATTAACACAAACATATATTTGAAATGTAGTTTAATATATTAAAAAGAGTAAACATACTCTTGCATGAAATAATTAATCGAATTTTTACGTCACATTAATTGTTTTTTCAAACTATCGAAAAAGGCTCTCTTAAACACTTCCAATTCGAGAAAAATAAAAGAAAATTAGCGAGAAGAAATAATAATGAAAATAAGACAAATTACTGACCTATTATCAAAGGAAAACATTACATCACCTTAATATTCCTATTTGGAGAACACCTTCACAATAATGTCATGCATTATGTTGATGTTCATTCCATCTTTCTGTTTCACCACAATGCCTGAAATATTAAATTGAAAAAAGTTATAATATGAGTCTCACTTATCCAATTACCACCACACCTACAAATTGAAAAAAGTTTTTTTACAAGAAAATTAAAGGGCTGTTTTTTTTTTAAAAATATAAATGAAATGTAATTTTTGAAAATTAAAGATATTTAAAATTTTAAAATTTATGACAAATAGCTTTTTCTATAAATAATTTATTATTTTTGAAAATACTTTAACTTACATTTAGTTATAAATATAATTTGTAATATTATTTTTCAACTTTTATAAATAATTAAGTTTTTGAAATTTCCAAATTATTAAAATTGTAAATTGTTTTGTTTTATTTGTACATTTAAATATTGTTTTATATTTAAATATGATTTTAAATACTTCCCATGTACTTGGGTAGGCTGCAACATGTAGTTGGACATACATGAATGAACAAATTTATTTTTTATATGTCAGAAAATTAATTTATCAATGTAGCCACCATGTGCAGCGATCATCTGATCTCGATCTGGCAGCAACACAAAAGTTGATCATAATCAACTCCTGGTGAAGCTCCGCCGTGAATCGCGATGGCTTCAAATTATTCCGGCACAATGGGCGGAAACTTGGAATAGACGAAGCATAAAAAGCGCATTTTGCATGCTAGACATTAACACATTCTTGAATATTTCGTATTTTACTGAAACTAATTGACATAAATTAATTAATCCCCACCAAGAATGATCTATGATGGTAAAAAGTTAAACATTAACACAAACATATATTTGAAATGTAGTTTAATATATTTAAAAAAAAGTAAGCATACTGCATGAAATAATTAATCGAATTTTTTACGTCACATTATTTTTTTTTCAAAATACTGGGCTCTCTTAAACACTTGAAATTCGAGAAAAATAAAAGAAAATTAGCAAAAGAAATAATACAAAATAAGACAAATTACTTGACCTATTTTCAAAAGGAAAACATTACATCATCCGAATATTCCTATTTGGAGAACACCTTCACAATAATGTCCTGTATTATAATGATGTTCATTTCATCTTTCTCAGGGACAGAACCAGGATTCGGCAGTGAGGGGGGCCAACAAATGGAAGTCGAATATTTATTTTTTATATAATAAAATTCAAAGTATATTATATATTTGCATTAAATACAATGTCAATACTCATCATTAAGCATCCCAAAATACATAATTTACAATCCAAAATTGACATAATTTTTCTTTCTTATAAAAAATGAGGGGGCCAAATGGAAATTATACCAAATTTTACATATAAAAATGAAAAAAATATATATAGGGCCCCCCACACCATATATGTAGGTCTGTCCGTCCCTGATCTTTCTGTTTTCACCTCATGCCTGAAATATCAAATTGAAAAAAGTTATAATATGAGTCTCACTTATCCAATTATCACCACACCTACAAATTGAAAAAAGTTTTTAGAATGATTTATGTAAAGACTTGATAAGGGTTAAATTAATATTGGGCTTTATGTTTTAAACTAAATACCTGAAATATCAAATCAAAAAAGGTTATAATCTGATTCTCACTTCTCCAATTACCACCTTACCTGCAAATCAACGAAGATAAATTTTGTTATATCAAGAATGTTTTAAGATTCTACAAAATATGAACTACAAAAAGATGGAAATTACACAAAATAGTATTGAAAGTTTTTCATAATGAAATGAAATTGGTATACTTTTGTTATTTGAGATGAGAATGTTTTTGTAATTTGAGAATGTCGAACTTTTGTTTTTGTAATTTGAGAATGTCGAACTTTTTTTTATGAAAAAACTAAGGGTACTATTTAGAAATGAGAACCAAATCTATATAATATATAAAAACAAGATAGTCTCTAATTTAGGGATTTTCCCGCCAAAATTAACTTTCTAATTTGGTATATTTTCTGACTTTAATTCTGAATACTTTAGGGCTTTGTAAATTTTTAACACAAATTACATGACATTGAATAAATAATGTTTATAAATCTTGGCAGTTGATTATCATTTAATACACTTTATTAATTAAAGCAATTGAGGTGACTTGGGCACTCGAGAAACGGAATTAAAAATTTGGCATTGGGTATGCGTAGTGATTTTGAGTTTGGCAAGTCGCTAGAATATACATTGTAAAGCAAAATACATAATAAATATATCCGATTTGTGCACAGTTGGTAAAAAAAATTGATTTACTTCATTAATATTCTGCACTGCATTAATTCTCGCATAAAATTTTCTTGGGCACCGGGAAATGCTATTCAAAATATAAAATTGGTCTGCACAAACATTAATTTGTAACTATATTCTACATGTTAAATAAATGCAGATATCTTGGGCAACTCAAACGGTTTTCAAAATATTTTTTCCCTGCTATTTACAAAGTCAACTATAAATAGGATCCATCTCATTCAATAACACAATTTTCAGAGCAATAACTTATATTTTTTTTTTTTGCAGGATCTCTCCATTATTTACGTTGGTTAAGGATGTGCAAAATGACTCCATCCCATTCACTTACACATCCAACGGAAATGTATGGAGCATTGAGAATGCCAACACAACACCAGCATATGGCAATACCTCTAATATTTTTTTAATCTGGAATGCATCTTTCATGTCATAGAGGTATGTTGATTATTTTATATCACTTTTTCTTCTCACATGCATAATTGTTTTCCATTCTTTTCTTGATTGTTTTCATCAAAGATATTAATAGGCACCATTCCACATGAATATACATAATGTAGTAAATGAAGAAGTTTAAATCTAGCATTCATATTTGACAACATTAGATGAAGGTGAATTCATCTATAAAAATATATTTTAAAAGTCCATATTTCTCTATGTTCAAAAATTAATTACTATCAATTAGTGTTAAAATGTAGTTACACTATTGATCAAAAGATAAATGGCCAATCAAGGTTTCGGATGAAGATGAAGATATGTCAGTTTTTTTTTTGTTCTTTTTTTGAAAAACAAGTGAATAAACAGCAAGAAAACGATTAAAATTTGATTTTTGTGCGTGTGTATGTCATATTGATCTTGTGTTTGTGTGTGTGAGAGAGTGTTTTTTGGTTTGTGTGTGTGAGATTTCGTGTGTTTATATGTGAGTTTGAATGTGTGTGCCTTTTTTAGTTATTGAAAGAATTTTTTGTTTAAAAAGTAAAAAAAAAAAAAAGAAAAATTGTGTCCATATCGAATCAGATTTTAAATTAAGATGTTGATCTTAAAAATATATGTTGCTTTCAACATATCCCAACAAATCAAACAAAAATAATAAATGTAGCGGGGAGAATAGAAGATTAATATAGATAAACCTTACGAAAATAATAAATTATTGATTATGTGTTTGAATATAGATTTTGCTCGGATAATTTTTTAAGGTATTTGATGTGTTTCATTTTTTTGACAGATAAATGAATGGTGGAGGTCAGAACTAAAGCGGCAATGCCAAATGTGAGACTTGAACCCGCAGAGTTGAGGAATGAATCTAGGGTTTTCTCTGACTTTGTAGTGAAATCACAAAATATTTTTTTGTATTCTTTCCCGATTCGTATCCTAAATAAACGCCTAAATTTCGTATAAAATAATCAAATCATTTCCTTTTCTTTTCTTCTCATTTGCATCTCTTTTTTTTTTTTGGGCCATTCCATACCACATCTTTGGATTTAGAAGTCGATTTGTGTTGTATTTATAATATTGTAGTAAATTGTTTAAAATAATCGGATTTGGGCCATCGGTTGTTATGCCCACGTGTAATATAAATTTTTAATGATCCGGACGATATATCAAATATGTACTTCACTTAATTCAACTTGGCCCATTGTTATGTTGTTTTTATTTCTTTGTTTAATTTAGCATTTGTAACTTAATTGTTTTTTCTATTTGGCAATAATATTTTCTTTGTTTGATATTGCAAATCGTATTACTTTCTTTTTGTCCCAATTATATAGTTCGATTGAACTTTTCACATAGATTAAGAATACGTATTGAAATTACAAATATACAAAACAATTACTTGATTTGTCTCTATTTAATGAATTGTGTAAATTACTGTAATGCATATTAAATAGAGTTATAATGGTAAAAGAATAAAAAATATTATTAAATATGGAAACTACACTATATATTTGAGACTTCCTAAAATAGTGGACTATATATTTGGGACAGATGGAGTATATTTTTATCCATTTTTAGTTCAATTAAATTTTTAATTGAAATTAAATGTTAGAGAGTTCCAAATCGTGAATTGAGTTTGAATGTTAGAACTCTGTTTTATTATTATGTAACATAGATCTTTCTTTTGGATTATGTAATGGCACGAGATGGATTGTTACTGAAACTTGGCAACAATATTCTAAAAGAATAAGTCTTATGATAGACGACACTAATCATAAAGTCTTTATTCCAAAAACGTCGTTGACACTTTTTGATCCAAGACTTCTATTCAAGTTTCATCGATGACAACTTATGTAGATGGTATTTTATGGAATGTCAATTAATAAGAGTCGAGTCGGTCTTTGTCTAATGTATGAGTCTTTTTAAAATTTTCTATTTATAATCACACACAATTGTATGTTGCTTTTTATAGAGTTGCAAATCATAAGGGTCTTAAAATCTTTACATGTGGTAGTGATAGTGAGAGTGACCGTACAAATTCAAACGACCATGTTATATTTACGGACTTTTTTCAAAACTTATAATAATTTTTCTATTCCGTATTATGTTCATTCAATTTGTTTTGTAATGTTCCACTAATTTTCAATCATTTCAAACCAATAATATTTTTTCTATTATATATTTTAATTAATTTAAATAACAAAAATATTTAAATTTTATTTACTTAATATTTTATCCGCAAGATCGCACGCGATCAATTTCTTAGTTGAAAGTAATATCATGAGGAGTCATTCCCCTCCAGCATACGGCCCTACAATTCGATGTTCATTTAACATTTTGTAACTCCTTTTAATTATTGAGTAAGAATTTTCTAAAAATACATTAAAAGTCAAATTTCTTTTAAGAAAAAAACAATTGGTGATTAATATTACTCTATGATGAGTCATTCCTCTCGAGCAGACGCCCTTGCAATTTGATATTCATTTAACATTTTGTAACTCCTCTTTTTAATTATTGAGTAATAATTTTCTAAAAATACCTTAAAAGTCAAATTTTAAGATAAGAAAATAGCATGCAATTCGGTGCCATCTACAACATGGGAGTTAAATGTGAAGCTTGTAACTCCCATTTGTAATTATTGAGTAAATCCAATTTACAAGTTTGACCTTAAAATAGAATTAGACCATTATATTTGTTGTAGGGTCATATTAGGCAAATCAAAAATTTCAAGAAACTAAGAAAATGATTCACACTTTTATAGGGAGTATAGGTATAGATTAAGAAGTGGTTTATAGTAGTAGAATAAGAAATAGTTAAGAATCAGAAGTTGGTAGTGTTCGTATATAGAATCTAAAAGCTGAAAAAACAAGAGTTTGAGTGTTTGAAAAAAAAAATACTTTCGAAGTTAGCTTTTGAAAAGAAAGACTAAAAATACCCATAAACGAATGACATGGGTATTTACGAAGAAAAAGAATAATTTTGGATTATGATAAAATTTTGAGGACAAGGATGTCAAAACAAAATTATTCTTATTTACAAAAGTACCAAAATCACTTTTTCGAAAATTAGAAATACCCCAACTTTTAGATTTTAATTAAATATAGTAGAATCAAAAATAAAAATTGATATTTACAAACAATAAAATATGATAACTTTTTTTCAACTAAAAAGTAAGAATCACTTTTTTTCTTTTAGTATTTGCAAACACCGCCTATAAGGTTGGAGGTTAAGTCAAGTCATTCTCATTAGAAGCATATCCCCAATCATAATGATGAAAACTAGAACCACAAAAATGAACGTTATCCTTAGATTTGTCTCAAAATATAGGGATAATTACAAAAACCTCCCCCGAGGTTTGGATTAATTACAAAAAAAAATCCAAAGATGTTTCAAAATTACAAAAGTCCCCAAGTTTGCTTTTGTCTTAAATTTAAGGGGGTAATTATAATATTTGTGTGAGTATTAGGGAGGTTTTTGAAATATTTTTTATTTATGAAGGGGAAATGTGAAACAGAGTCAACCTCAAGGGTTTTTTTGCAATTTTCAAAAACTCTGGGTTTCTTTGTAATTAGCCGAATCTCAGGGAGTTTATTGTAATTATCCCCAAAATATATGTATATTTCCAGAAATTTTAGTGATAATTGCACTAGTCTTCACACATGACTCTTGATTAGAATAGAAACAAATGAAGCGGAGGAAATCTACTACAAGTTTGTAGAAATTCCAGTGATATTAATCACCCTTTGTAAGGGTGTTGTTGAAAGATTTAAAACTCATTATCTTTCGCTTTTTGAAATTTATTTTCTTCCCTCCAACTAATACTCACAATTTATTTAAAAAAAAATGAAGTAGAGAAAGCGAACATGTGAACTACTGGACTGGAGTATTCAAATTCTTGATTGATAGAACAACCACTTTTTAGTGGGTATGCCCACCACCATAACAAATATCACGGGTGTTTTTGGCAAATTGGGCAGTGCCAAGGAGTTAGGAGTCGCTGTATTAATTATTCCCCTTTTCGTTTTCACACTGGATCCTTCTATTTCTTCAAATTAAAGTATTAATTACGCATTTCACAAAACGTGTACTTCTTGAGTTCAAACTACTTAGGCATGCATATCTTATAGCGATGTGTCTTTAACCCATATAATTTTGTAAAAGTAATAATTAAAGTGATTTAGCGTTTTAAAAGCAATAACTTGAGCTAGAACTCCTCTTAATGTTATGCAGTTAAAGGTCACTAAGCATTTATTAAACTTGTTCTCGAGCTTGAATATTACAAACTATAAATTTTCTCTGTATTACTATTATTTGTTGCTAGTTTTGAAACAATGTATAGACAGGTGCCAACGCTCTACTCAATGGATATTGTCCGTCTGTCTTGATGTCTTTGGGAGAAAATCTTTTAACCCTTACTTTATAAGTCAAGTCTGGTTTAATTAAATGCCACCAAACCTAGAGACGTCTTTTCCATACAAAAAGTGACACATGTCACTTTTCCCCTTTTTGCCAAACCCATTTTAATATGGGCAAACCATTTAATAAAAACAAAAATGTTTTCTATAAAATCTTATTTGACATGTTTCCGTCAAAAATTTCCGCTAAAAACGCACCGCCAAAACTTGGTAACTTGGTATCGAGCCGTGTATACGGTTCTAAAATAAATTATTTGTTTTAAATAAATTTTTAAAACATGCCTCGTTTAACTCTTGAAAAGGAAATTGAACTCCTAAAAGAAGAAAAACGTGATTTGATTGAACAAGCCAGATCTTTCGAAAATATTCTAAGTACTCGATTAAGAGAACGTGATCCCTTGTTAGAAGATCTTCAAATTTATATAACAAGAATAAATAACATTAACGATTATCTTAATCAACTAAAAAATCTTAATGGAAATAGAAGATAAATCGAAAGCAATCGACTTTTCTGATGATCAACAAATTATTTTTGAAGAAAATACTGAAGGTTTTTACTCTAGTATTATCTTAAACAAGAAAAACTTTCAAAGATTGCAGCCACTCAGCTAGATCTGAAAAAAGAACAAGTTTTTAACTTACCAAAATTTATTCCTAAAATGATGAATAACATTTTGAAAAGAAAAAATGAAATTTTTTACTGTGTTTCTAGTAAAGAAATGCATATTGATATTTCAGATACAACTGGCAGTGTTTATTTACCACCAATTACTCGTGAAGAAATTAACAATAAATTAGCCAGTATTCCTATAGATATCCGTACGAAAATTAGTGTTTTACATCTTGGAGCGATTAAAATACTAATCAATACAGAATTTAGAGAAGGAATAGATTCTCCCATAAAAATGGCCTTAATTGATAATCGAATTAAGGACAGAAAAGATTGCATCTTAGGTGTCGCTCAAGGTAATTTAATTTACAATAAATTTATGTTCACAGTTTATCCTAAGTTCGGATTGAGTTTAACAACCAAGAACTTAGATCAAGTCTTAAGTTTCATACATAAATTTGAGAGATCAGATTTAATGGACAAAGGCGATAAAGTATTCAGCATAACCAATCTTGTAGGATATGCACTAACCAATAGTCATCATAGTATTGACTATAAGAAAAAAGAATACATTGAAATTGATGATGTATTTTCTGATATTGGAAAGATTGAAGAAACAAAGTTTTCAAAATCACTCATATAGAAAATTCTTGGGCTATTGATATAGCTAAAGGAAAAGCGACTTATTGGTTCTAAAACCAACATTAAGTCATCATAAACATTTTAGGAGAACCCTCTAATAGAGAACTCCTAAAATCTATGTCTAAACGTATAGATCAATACTCAAAATTTTGAAAAATGAAGAAAGTTCTTGAAATTAATAACTCTTGAGAATATGACACTTCCAGAGATTAAATCTTTGATAGAAATCGCTGCGCTCATTAAAATTAGAGATCTTGAAAAAGATTTGAATCTTTTGAAAAGAAAGAAGAACTTTTAAGACTGACATCTTGAGATTGTTCTTTGGTAAAATTATACAGAAATTTCTCGATAAAATTGATAAAAACAATTATATTTGTGAAAAACAAGATCCTTTAGTAAATAATATTGAAGGAGATATATTAAAAACAATTAGTTTTAAATATTCACCACCAAATCACCTTGTTGGAAATGCTTTGAATTAGGTTCATCAGAAATCCAAATGCTTTGACTTGGCCTTTTCAACCTTAAAAATGAGTTTTTTTCAAAAAACTTGAAACCTACTTTTTTGGGAACATATTCTTGATAATCAAGAAGAAATCAATGGTTTTGATCCAATTCAGAACTTGTCAAATTAATGACCTTTGATGAGTCAGGTATCATACAACAACTTGAAGAAAAACCTTTTCTCAAAACATTTTTTGGCCTTGAAAGTGAAACAGAAAAATATTTTGTTCAAACTGAAGAAAGAAACTGGGAAACTGACAATGATCAAGAAACCAATGAAGATGAAAACCCAGATCAACCTCTAGAAAATTTCAGGATGAATAGACAACCTAAAATAGAAGATGCAGAAGCATCTACTTCAAGAGATAAAAAGAGAAAAACACCAGAAGGTGTTAATTGGCCAAAAGAGCAAAACAAAACTCCTGATCAAAAAGGAGGACAAATTCCTACACTTAATATCGATTGTGTAACCAAAGAATCTGAAAGAAGAAATTTAATTGACGCATGGGCAAGAGATATTAGTCTTCTTATCCAAACCAATCCAGATGCTTATGAAGAACCAAATACTCTTCTTTTACTTATGGAGCATAAAACAACAGGTATTGCTCAATCTATGGTAAAAAATACCACATGGATAACAATAGAAAAAACTTCTAATATGATTTTTGAAGAAGTCATTAATAGTTTTTACACTATGTTCCTTGGTATTAATTTAACAATCAACTCGTTCGTGAGAAATTAATCGAGTAAGACATTGCATGAATCGATTAGCAAATATGATACTTTGTATATTTGTTTACTTGATGATTTCACTTGTGATTATGAGAAAAATCTTTATAAACTTCCTCAGGATGAATACCCGTCTTTAGTTAGACAATACATTAAAAAACTCCCTATTATAGGAGAAAGAGTTTTACAAGAATTTGAAAAACAAGCAACTGATGTAAAAATGTTTTCATTAGGTTTTGCAGTACGAATTGCCAAAAAAGAAATTACATCAATTTGTGAGCTTTCTAGTAAGCAAAAAAGTTTAAAACGTTTTAACAAAAAATGTTGTGATAAATTAACAGAGGAAAAATCTACAGCCTATGGTTGTATAGTTCCAAAGAAAAGTTATTTTAAGAAAAAATACAAAAGAAATTATAAATGGAAAAAGAAAAGAAAACCATTTAAATCCGGGAAATACTTTAGAAAGAAAGTCATTCCTAAAAATGATTCTAAAGACAAGAGTAAATTTTGTCCTAAAGGAAAAAAGAATTGCAGATGTTAGATTTGCAATGAGCAAGGACACTATGCTAATGAATGTCCTAATAGAAGAAATTACCCTAATAAGGTAAAACTTCTAAGTGAGATTCTTGAATCATTTCAGTTTTGAACCAACGATCAAGATTTCTTTGACAATGAAACATAAGTTTTCACCTTTGAAACTATCATTGAATCTGATGGAAATAATTCAGAGGATTCATCACAATCTTCATATTGAAGAAATTTCTTGGGAAAACTTAGATTCTGATTTGGAACAAAACTGTATGGGTAACCGTACAAATCCAAATAGAATCTATATTAAAGGTCAGCTAAAATTTTCTGGTTATAAGCTAATCAATTTACATTGTTATGTAGATACAGGTGCTAGCCTTTGTATAGCCAGTAAATATGTTATTCCTGAAGAACATTGGGAACAAGCACCTTACCCTATAAAGGTAAAAGTCGCAAATGGCGAAACAATTCTAATCAATAAAGTTTGTAAAGACATAAAAATTAGAATTGCAGGAGAAATATTTCATATTCCAAATTATTTATCAACAAGAATCGTGTATTGACCTTATTCTTGAAATAATTTCAAATTATATGAACCTTTCATACAATTCACGGATAGAATAAGCTTTACACTTGAGAATGAGCCAATTATCATTGCTAAGGTAAATAAAGCTTTCTCAATTGGTAAACCGGGTTTTCTCGAGTTTATGAAAAAGAATTCAAAAACTCAAAAACCTGAAGCTATAAATATTACTCCCGAAAAATAGAAGAAGTCCACATTTTTCAAAAAAGGGAGATGATATTAAAGAAGAAAAAGTTTTTGATTTAAATTTGAAAAAAAAAATAGCATTTTAGAACAACTTCTTGACAAAGTTTTCTCTCAAAATCCTATAGACCCGATTAAGTCTAAACAATGGATGAGAGCATCCATAAAACTCTTAGATCCTAAGAAAATAGTCGTGTTAAGCCCATGATCTATAGTCCTAAGGACGAGAGTAATTTACCAAAGGATAAGTGAACTCTTGAGAGTTAAAACTTATCACACCTAGCAAATCTCCTCATATGTCTCCAAATTTCCTAGTTGAAAACGGCGAGGAAAAAAGAAGAGGAAAAAAGAGAATGGTGGTCAACTATAAAGCAATCAATGCTGCTACTATAGGAGATAGCCATAACCTTCCTAACAAAGATGAACTATTAACTCTCATTCGGGGAAAAAAGATTTTTAGTTCATTTAATTGTAAGTCCGGCTTTTGGCAAGTATTGTTAGATGAAGAATCAAAACCACTAATAGCTTTTACTTGTCCGATGTACTCTTCCAAAGGAACGTCATTCCATTCGGATTAAAACAAAACAGCACCGACTATTTTTCAAAGACATATGCAAAATGCATTACGAGGTTTTGAAAAATTTTGTTGTGTTTATGTTGATGACATTCTTGTTTTCAGTATAAATGAAAATGAACACTTTAAACATGTTGCTACTGTGTTAAAAAGAATAGAACAATTAGGCATTATTCTTTCTAAAAAGAAAGCTCAATTGTTTAAAATAAAGATTAATTTCTTAGGTTTGGAAATTGAGGAAGGAACACATTGTCCTCAAAACCATATTTTGGAGCATCTGCATAAATTTCCTGATCATTTGCAGGACAAAAAACAGCTTCAGAGATTTTTAGGAGTTTTAACTTATGCTGAAAGTTATATTCCTAGATTAGCTGAGATAAGAAAGCCTTTGCAGGCAAAACTTAAAAATGTTCATATTTGGAATTGGACTAATTCTGATACTGATTATATTGGGAAGATAAAAAAGAAATTAGTTCAATTTCCTAAACTTTATCATCCTAATCCTGATGATCAATTGATCATCGAAACAGATGCCTCAGATTCCTTTTGGGGAGGAGTATTAAAGGCTAAAATGCAAAATACTTTAGAAGAAAAAATTTGCAGGTATACTTCCGGTAGCTTCAAAGCAGCAGAACTAAATTACCATAGCAATGAAAAGAAGTATTTATCAGTTTTGAGAGTCATTAAAAAATTCTCAGCTTATTTAACTCTAGTTAAGTTTATTGTTCGTACAGACAATAAAAACTTCACATATTTCCTGAAATTAAAAATTACAGGAGATTACAAACAAGGAAGACTTGTTAGATGGCAAATGTGGTTTTCACATTATGAATTTGAGTAGAAACACATTGCGGCAATAAAAATGTTCTTCTTGATTGTTTAACCCGAGAATTTGTTACATGATTGCGGAACAATTCCGTTTAGAGGAAATAAATTAGGGCCTAAGAACCCATAAACTAACTGTTCTTATCAAGAATCTACTGACTATTCAAAAATAGCAGATGGATGAAATCAGGCAGCTTCGTCTCAAAAAGAAGGTTCTTGAAATCGAAAGTTGCGCTTTATCTGCGCGCAAAACCGAATTACTCGAGTCTTCACTTGAGCGAGAACAAAAGGTTAATTCGAACCTTGCGGTAGCAATATCGCAAATCATGAATCTAGTCCGGAACTACAGTCTCGATAAAGACTCAACAAATCCTATTATCCTTGTTGCTTTGGGAAAAAGCAAAACCGAGGTACAAACCTCACCAAAGTTGGCTATTCCAACAAAACTTATTACTCCGAAGATTTTGTTCTTGGGTTACGCCCTGGAACATCTTCCATTGGAATTGAGATTCAACACCCAAGTCAAAAATCTAAATCTCACGATTTAGTTTTCTCGAAAAGAGAAAGAGGAGATTCCAACTCCAAAATTTTATTATGTGGTATTCAATGGACCAAATCCTGGAATATACACATATTGGGCTAAAAAGCCTTTTTGCAATAAAAGGATTTAATGTTGTCATAAAAATTCAAATCCTTTGCGTAGCGAAAATGAAGCTAATTAATTTTTACCAAAGTCTTCATCGCACCATTAGAAATCATTTACGAACAAGAGACTCTTAAGCGAAAATATTTTCTCGATGCGCTTAAGAAATCTCCGGAAAAATGAAAACATTAGGAAGAATTTATTCAATTCTTAAATAACCAAGTTTTGAAAACAAAGAAAAGTTTAATCTCTCAAATCGACATTTTATTGAAATTTTTGTCAAAGCACGAAAAGTGGTACAAAGTCTCTAGTTGAAGAAAGATTTTTACCATCGATAAAAAAAAAAAAATATCACTATTTCAATTTTATTGAAGGAGCCGATCCAAAACCGTTTACAAAGCTTTTAATTGTGGACTAGTTAAAAACATAAATCCTTCAAACAATTTATTGGAGGTTAAAGAATTCCCAAGATTTCAAGAAAGCTATTAAGACTTTCGAACAAAGGTCCTTAAACAAGCGGATCGAAATATCTTTATAAGTGTCTCAAGTACAATATGCGATCGGATGAAGAAGACAATTTATGAGTCCTTATCACTATATCGAAATAGGTATAGCTCGGGAACAATCAAGTTATCATCCTTCCGAACAAATGGAAACAACGATCTTTGTACAAAGACAAGACCTCATTCCTCTTCGCATTAGAGGACTTGAAAAAATAATTAACAAATTGCTAAAACTAAATGATGAAAGCAATATTAAAGTTAATTCTTCAGGAAAAAGGTCATCATGTGCTCATGGTCACCGAAAATTATCTCTGAAAAAGATATTGAGACTATCCTTTGGTTCGAAGAAAAGTTCAACAAAGGATAAATTCACATGGGCAACGGGTCCCTTCTTACTGCGTGTCAACTACTTCGTGAAAAACTCCAAAGCGTGAATGCAACTTTTGCAAACATGATAAAGAAAAAGAAAGATCTTGATAGTGATTCACTATCCACCACTTTCTAAAGAGAACAAAGACATGTGAACCACTACTTTAACAAACTCACCTACCACCATGAGTGGGCAAAGAAGAATCGTCATGAATGACGCAAATTATAAATAATTGAAGCACCCTTGGATCTATAAAAGGGCTTCAATTCTCTTGATAGGATCAAGTTTTTTACACCAAAAAACACACATTTTATCTTGTATGTTTTCTTTCAATATGCATAGCTAAAAAGCTGCAAGGGCAAGTAGAAATTCGGGAACTTCCCATTATGGAAAAGAACTCTTGTATCCTTGTAAAAAAATTCTTCAATAAAATTTTCTATATCTACCAAATGTCCAAATTACTTCGAAATCACCCGAATAATCCATATTTTTCGGAAAGTAGCACGATCGGAAGGGCGCAAAATAGTACCACGACGGATTGGTGGAAGAAGCGAGAAAGTAAAAATGCAGGACTAATTGGAGCGCTATAGAAAAAGACGAAGAATAAAAATCAAGGTACAAAATGTTCTTATTTTGGGAAAATTACCTGTAGTTATCTACTTTGCTCGTATTTTACATGTTTTAATCAAAACAAATCATTATATTCTAAAATCACTATCATCATTCTGTCGATAGTGGAATTTTTGCTTAAATAAAGAAAAAAATCCACTTTCTCACCCAAGTGGGTGTCATCCAATAAACAGTCAAGTCTATCATGCTCGTTAAATATAGAATGAAACAAAAAAGAATAGTAGCCCTCTTAAAGAAACTAGCTCTAAAGGGAAATTAGGAGGTTTAACTTAATTTAAGAAACAATGTGTAAACTATACACCCTATCATTGACTCATCTTGTGAGGTTTAACCACACGACAAAAATGAACTCTTAATAATCAAGTTATATCATAACTTGGTACTATTATTATAATAGTAAGGTTCTTTTCAGTTTAAATATAGAAGTGGAACAAGTGGGCTGAGATCTCACAGTCTCACACTATCCTCTCTGTTTCCCTTCTATCTTCTTCAAAACAGCCAAAGGTCCACAATTATTGCTATAAAAAACTATTACTTTTTCTTTGAATTAAGATATGAGGATATCACATGTGGATCTAAGAAATTGTTCAAGACACATGTGAGTTGAAAGATTTGGTAAACTCATATCAATAATATCTATGTGAGTTCGATTCGAAAGTGAGATCAATTATTATTAGATTTGGATGGAACATAATTGTTGATCTATTTAAACACTACCAGACCTGGTCATAATACTAGTGTGTGACATCCCATACCTTGATAGTAGAATGAGGACCAGAGCTATTGTCCTCGAGTATAATCAGCACAAATCCGAAAGTTATAAACGCAAAAAGGATACAAAAACCAAATTTGTAATAGCTAGGTAACATGGAACACTGGAACACTTTTAGATCATTTCTCCTTGAATCTTTGATAATAGTGGCTTCACAAGTGCAACAAGAATAGAAAGAGTGTTAAAATTGTAAAGTGCTTTTTTTTTCTTCTCATTTCCTGGAAAAAAGCAAAAATCTGCATCTTATGACTATAAAACACTAGCCATTTCTATATATAGCTTTCTCTGCTGTTCTACAGCTCAAAACAGGAAAGATGGTAACAATCACCGGCGCCACCGCCACCAGCGGCGGCAATCAGCGGCTGAGCTTCGCCGTACACGTAATCCGAGGCCGTTGGTTTTCTCTCTTCGCCTCCTTCCTCGTAATGGCAGGCGCCGGAGCAACTTACCTCTTCGGAGTTTACTCCAAGGAGATAAAATCCACTCTCGGCTACGACCAAACAACGCTCAATCTCCTAGGGTTCTTCAAAGACCTCGGAGCAAACGTCGGCGTTTTGTCCGGCCTCATCGCGAAATTACCCCGACATGGTTCGTGCTACTAATCGGATCCGCCATGAACTTCGCCGGCTATTTCATGATATGGTTAGCCGTCACCGCCAAAATCCCCAAACCACGAATCTGGCAGATGTGCATCTACATCTGCCTCGGAGCAAATTCTCAGAACTTCGCCAACACAGGTGCTCTCGTCACGTCGGTGAGGAATTTTCCAGAAAGCAGAGGAATTATGTTGGGTTTGCTGAAAGGTTTCACGGGATTGAGCGGCGCAATTTTGACCCAGATTTACTTGGCCGTGTACGGAAACGATTCAAAGGCCCTCATTCTTCTAATCGCGTGGCTGCCAGCTGCTTTGTCTGTGGTTTTCGTGTATACAATTCGTGCGATGAGAGTCGTTAGACAGACGAACGAGGTTAACGTTTTTTACCAATTTCTCTACGTCTCTATCGTGCTGGCGATTTTTATCATGGTCATGACTGTACTTGAGAAAGTGGTGAATTTCTCACAGGCTGCTTATGCAGGAAGCGCTACTGTGGTATGCGCTTTACTGTTTGTGCCTTTATTTATCGCCATTAGAGAAGAATCGATAATTTGGAGCGACCAAAACAAAATCAAAATCCCATTACTCCCCCTCAAATTACCGTAGAGAAACCAGAGAAAAACCCGAAACGACGCCGTCTTGCTTCGAGAAAATATTCGATAAACCAGAAAGGGGACAAGATTACACTATTTTACAAGCACTATTAAGCACTGATATGCTTGTTTTATTTCTAGCTACATTTTGTGGATTGGGTTCAAGTTTAACTGCTGTGGATAATTTAGGACAGATTGGGGAGTCATTAGGGTACCCTACAAAAACCATAAAATCATTTGTCTCTCTTTTAAGCATATGGAATTATTTTGGGAGGATATTCTCAGGATTCGTGTCTGAAAATCTTTTGGCTAAATACAAATTCCCAAGGCCACTTATGATGACATTAGTCCTTTTTCTATCCTGCATTGGCCTTCTTTTAATTGCATTCCCATTTCAGGGTTCAGTTTATATTGCATCAGTGATTATTGGTTTTTCATTTGGGGCTCAATTGCCATTGATTTTTGCAATCATATCTGAGATTTTTGGGCTTAAGTATTACTCCACATTGTTCAATTGTGGGCAATTGGCTAGCCCACTTGGTTCTTACATACTGAATGTTAAGGTTACAGGGCCTCTTTATGATAGAGAGGCGTTAAAGGAGTTGGCTAAGAAAGGGATGACAAGATCATCTGTGAAAGAATTGACTTGCATTGGCGCGCGATGTTATCGGTTGGCTTTCGTTATTTTGGCATCGATTACGTTCTTTGGAGCTCTTGTTTCTCTGATTTTAGTTGTTAGGACACGAGAGTTTTATAAGGGTGATATTTACAAGAAGTTTAGGGGTGATGATGAAGAAACTGAGACAGAAATGGCTTTGTCAATTAGGAAATGAATGTATTGAGAGGGAATATCTCTCTTATTTTTCCATTTTGATTAGATCTTTACCTTATTGAGTTATTGTATATGCCCAGAACAGACATTGTGTTGAAATATAAACTTATTTTATGTTTAATTGTGGTAGTTGAGTTTGTTAGTTGATTTTAAGTTGTTGGTGTGGTAGGTGAATGTGGTAGATGGAAATAAAAGATAACCATTGGATCAAGGTTGGTGAGAATCAATCTTAGCCATTGATTTAGTTGAAGTTTTAGTATAAATAGGGGATGTTGTTAGTTCATTTTGTATCAAGTTAAGAAAGAAAAACAAGTGAGTGAGAAGCAAAGCTTCTAAGTAATATTGAGTTTAAGTGAAGTTGTGGTGAGGTGTGTCTTGTAATATTTGAGTGATCAATAAAATTATGTCTTTTGAGTGGTAAATTTCAACAAAGTGGCATCGAGCCACGGTTGTAAAATCTCGTGAAATTCTAAGTATGCTTTCTGTGGTTGCGAAGCTTTGATCGATCTTCCACATCGAAAAAAATTTCTTGAGATTTTATACATAGTGAGATCGGGTTGAGAGTATTGAGTCAACTCATAGAGTTGACCAAGTCAAGTTGATAGTTGACCGCGAGTTGACCAAGGGTTGACCGTTGACCAAGTAAAAAAAAAAATCCAAGATTTTTTTCACCATTTGTTAGTCGAATCTTCAATACTGGCATGGCGAGTGTGGCGATCATTCCAAGTTCCACAACTTAAGGAAACGACTTTGAAAACCGAGTATCAAAATGAAGGCACTTCTCGGAGCACATGACATATGGGAAGTCGTGGAAAAAAGGTTATGAAGAAACTAAAGACGAGTCAACACTATCCTCTCTGAAAAGGACAGTTTGAAAGACTAGAAAGAAAGACAAAAAGGCTCTCTTCCTCATCTACCAAGCTTTAGATGATGATGGCTTTGAGAAAATCTCAAGTGCTACCTCCTCGCTAAACAAGTGTGGGATAAGCTCCAAGTCTCTTACAAGGGAGAAGAGAAAGTTAAAAAGGTACGACTACAAACATTGAGAAGAGAGTTTGATTCACTACAAATGAAAGAAGGTGAACTTGTTTCGATTACTTTTCTAGAGTTTTGACCGTTTCTAATCAACTAAAAAGAAATGGTGAAAAACTAGAAGATGTAGTCATTATGGAGAAAATTTTACGATCTTTGGATTCAAATTTTGATAGTATTACAACTATCATCGAGGAAACTAAAGACCTCGAAACTATGACAATTGAACAACTTCTTGGTTCAAGCCCATGAAGAAAAGAAGAAGAAAAAGGGTGTTGCGGTCAACTTCTTAAGACAGAAATCCAAAGAAACCAAGAATGAAGAAAACTTCCACAATAACAAGTCAACGTGGAAGAGGTCGTGGACAAGGAAGAGGTCGTGGCGTGGACGAGGTTGGAATTCAAATAATAATTTCAACAACAACTATATGCAAGGAGAAAGTTCCACAAGAGGCCGTGGAAGAGGTAATTCATACTCGAGGTATGATAAATCTCAAGTTCAATGTTATAATTGTCAAAAGTTTGGTCATTCGCGCCGAGATTGTAGAAATCCCAATACTCGAGTTAATGAGAGAGCCAATTTGGTGGAAGAAAAGAAAGAAGATGGTGCTAATGTTTTTTTCTTGTACACGAAACGATAAACGGTGAAGGTCAAGATGACACATGGTACCTGATCACAGTGCTAGCAATCATATGTGTGGAGACGAACAATGTTCGTAGAAACTTGATGAATCTGTAAGTGGCAATGTCTCTTTCGGTGATGATTCTAAAGTAGCGTAAAAAGGAAAAGGTCTGATCCTTATTCGCTTGAAAGATGGGAGGCATCAATTTATTTCTAATGTTTATTATGTACCCACCATGAAAACAAATATTTTGAGTGCAGGACAACTCTTAGAAAGGTTATGATATTCATTTGAAAGAAATAACCTTTCTATAAGAGACAATATGAATAACTTGATTGCCAGGGTACCCATGTCAAGAAATAGAATGTTTACGCTCAACATTCAAACCGATGTAGCAAAGTGTCTCAAGATGTGCTATAAAGATTCATCATGGTTGTGGCATCTAAGATTTGGACATCTCAACTTTGGAGGACTCGAGTTACTATCCAAGAAGAATATGGTGAGAGGTTTACCTTGTATCGGCCCATCCCGATGAGCTTTGTGAAGGATGTTTACTTGGGAAGCAATTCGGCAAAGCTTTCCAAAAGAGTCAAACTCCGGATCTCAAAAGCCACTTGAGCTCATACATGCGATGTTTGTGGTCCTATCAAGCCAAATTCACTCGGTAAAAGTAATTACTTTCTACTATTCATTGATGATTTTTCAAGAAAAACTTGGGTTTATTTCTTGAAGCGAAAGTCGAAGTGTTTGAAGCATTCAAAAAGTTTAAGGCGCGATGGAGAAAGAAAGTGGTCTTCACATTAAAGCCATGAGAACGATCGAAGGAGGAGAATTCACTTGAAGGAATTCCAAGAGTTTTGTGAAGCAAATGGAATTCGACGACCACTTACTGTTCCCAGATCCCCCCAACAGAATGGAGTTGCAGAAAGAAAGAATCGAACCATTCTCAACATGGTACGAAGTATGCTCAAAAGCAAGAAAATGCCAAAGGAGTTCTGGGCAGAAGCTGTGGCGTGTGCGGTTTATCCACAAATCGCTCACCAACAAGAAGCGTGTGGGGTAAGACACCACAAGAAGCATGGAATGGGAGAAAGCCTGGTATTTCTCATTTAAGAGTTTTTGGAAGCATAGCTCATGTACATGTACCAGATGAACAAAGAAGCAAGTTGGATGATAAAAGCGAGAAGTTCATCTTCATCGGCTCGACAATAACTCCAAAGGCTACAAACTATATAACCCCATCAATGGGAAGATAATCACCAGTCGAGATGTTATCTTTGATGAAGAAGGCGAATGGGATTGGGGTACACATGCCAAAGATTACAACTTCGTTCCTGAATTTGAAGATGATGAACAAGTAATTGTTGAGCAATCAGGAGAAGAACCCATTACACCACCAACATCACCATCATTTTCACAATCACCACCATCTTTCCTAGTCGAGAGAAATGAAGAGCGTCTGAAGCCTGGGAGAGCTCTATGAGGTAACTGATAAGCTCGAAAACCTCACCCTATTTTGTCTGTTCGCAGATTGTGAGCCAGTGAACTTTGAAGAAGCTACTCAAAATAAGAAATGGGGAGATGCAATGGATGAAGAAATTAAATCCATCAAGAAAAATGACACTTGGGAGCTTGCTCAACTTCCCAAAGGTCATAAAGCAATCGGTGTAAAATGGGTGTACAAGGTGAAAAAGAATGCCAAGGAGAAGTTGAAAGATACTGAAGGCGAGGGTTGTTGCAAAAGGTTATAGTCAAAGAGCTGGCATTGACTATGATGAGGTATTTGCTCTGTTGCACGTTTAGAAACCATAAGACTAATAATTTCTTTGGCAGCCCAAAATAAGTGGAAAATACACCGAGATGGATGTAAAGTCGGCGTTCCTTAATGGAGAAAGGAGGAAGAAGTCTACATTGAACAACCAAATGGGCTATGTGGTTGAAGGACAAGAAGATAAAGTCTTGAAGTTAAAGAAAGCTCTCTATGGATTGAAACAAGCACCGAGCATGGAATAGTAGAATTGACAAATACTTGCAAGAGAAAGGCTTCACAAAATGTCCATACGAACATGCTCTTTACATCAAGAATAAGCGGATAATGATGTTTTAATTGTCTGCTTGTACGTTGATGATTTGATTTTTACAGGAACAATATAGGCTTATTCCAAGAATTCAAGAAGCGAATGACAAAAGAGTTCGAAATGACCGACATTGGGTTGATGGCTCACTACCTCGGAATCGAAATCAAGCAAAAGGATGATGGGATTTTTATCTCACAAGAAGCTACACAAAAGAGATCCTGAAGAAGTTTAAGATGGATGATTGCAATCCAATAAACACACCAAAGTAGAATGTGGATTGAAATTGTGCAAGGATGACGAAGCAAATAAAGTGGATCCAACACTTCAAAAGCCTAGTTGGATGTTTGAGGTACTTAACTTGTACAAGAGCCCGATATTCTTTACGCAGATTGGACTTGTGAGCCGCTATATGGAAAATCCAACCACCACACATTTCAAGGCGACCAAGAGAATTCTTCGTTACCTAAAAGGTACAATCAACTTTGTCCGCTTTATTCGATTTCTAATAATTATAAGCTAGTTGGATACAATGATAGTGATTGGGCCGAGATATCGATGATCGAAAAAGTACAACCGGCTTCACATTTTCATGGGAGATCTTTGCTTTCACTTGGGCATCGAAGAAACAACCAATAGTCACTCTTTCAACATGTGAAGTCGAGTGCGTGGCGCTACATCATCATGTTAGTCATGCAATATGGCTAAGGAATTTGTTAAAAGAATTAAGCATGTCACAAAGAAGATCCGACAGAGATTTATGTCGATAACAAGTCGACAATAGCTTTGGCCAAGAATCCGGTATTTCATAATCGGAGCAAGCATATTGATACTCGATACCATTACATCGAGAGAATGTATTGCGGAGAAAGAAGTTCAAGTGAAGTACGTGAAGTCACAAGATCAAGTTCTTTGATATCTTTACCAAGCCATTGAAGTATGAAGACTTTGCAAGATTGAGAAGTTCACTTGGGATTATAAAATAAGTTTAAGGGGGAGTGTTGAAATATAAACTTATTTTATGTTTAATTGTGGTAGTTGAGTTTGTTAGTTGATTTTAAGTTGTTGGTGTGGTAGGTGAATGTGGTAGATGGAAATAAAAGATGACCATTGGATCAAGGTTGGTGAGAATCAATCTTAGCCATTGATTTAGTTGAAGTTTTAGTATAAATAGGGGATGTTGTTAGTTCATTTTGTATCAAGTTAAGAAAGAAAAACAAGTGAGTGAGAAGCAAAGCTTCTAAGTAATATTGAGTTTAAGTGAAGTTGTGGTGAGGTGTGTCTTGTAATATTTGAGTGATCAATAAAATTATGTCTTTTGAGTGGTAAATTTCCAACACATTGTACCAAATTTGGAAGCAAGCTGTAAGTCTATTAGAGTCGTTGCAACAACTTGTTTTTAGAAGAAGTGATTTAATAAAGTAGAACTAAAAGTAATTGAGAATCAAAAGTTGATAATGTTTGAAAATAAAATCAGAAGTTGAAATTCATAGTGTTTATTGAAAAGGTTGGGAAGATATTTATTTATTTGTAAAGTTCAAACTAGAAGTAGAATAAAAAATCTAAGACTATTCCCACAAAAAAAAAAAAAAATCTAAGACCATTCCAGTAGTTTGCACTACTTTATTGCAGAATATGCACTCCATCTCCAGCAGTTTACACTATTTTCTGCACTAAAAAAGAATATTCCATAAGACTCCTTCTTTTATTAATTTAATATTGATAAAAAAAATATTGCATCTATTTTTATTTGTATTTTCAATAATTTTATTTTTAATTATTTTATGTACTTTAATCTATTTTTATGTAATTGTTTTTTATTGTTGTAATTTTATGTTTCAGTATTTTATAATGAAATTTTATGTAAGATTTATACTTTTTTCATGTAGTATTTTAAATATCATAGTATTATGAAAATTACACCTCATATTATTCAAAATAAATTATCACATATAGTTAAATTAATTTTAATATTAGTTTCTATTAAATTAATTGAATTATAAAATTAATTACAATATTCACATTAAAGCACATGTATCCTTAGTTTTAGATTCTAATTGAATGAAGCAGAATTAATAGCAGAAGTTGGCATTTACAAACACTATAAAGTGATTTTTTTCGGCCAAAAACTAAGTAGTGCTTATTTTTAGTGATCATAAACACTCCCTATATCTAATGCTTAAAAATCTGAAATTCCTTCATTCCTTTTTTTAAACAAAAACAATGCAATTTGTGGATGTGCTTGAGTAGACACAATTAGGAATAGTTATTGCATTATTTGGTTCATGAACTGTCTGATATGAAAGGTCATTCACATGGAAGCTTGCATGTTATTTTTATCCCATGGATATTTGTCTCTTCTTCATACACATCAGATTTTGGCATTTTCTTCTCTTGTACGCTTGCGTTGATGATTTATTGATGACTTTTATATATATATATATATATATATATCTAAATATATAATGGACCTATTCTTAATATAGCTAGAAGTTCCTAATTCATAAATAACTTTTAACATTTTCCAAGCAACAAAGTTCAACAATTTAGTTGGTAATGAAATTAGCATAGTGATAGAAACGTTATATCTTAATGTGATTGTAACTTAGAAAAATATAATCATAATGTAAGTATAAGATAATTTGGATAGACTTAGACATCTGGCATATTAGACACTGACTATGTTCAAGAAAGGAGGACGAACCCTAACCCAACCAACTATAATTCAAGTATTGTATAAGTCATAGGTTAATCCTTTGTAAGAACTACAGTATTAACGAACTTCCAAAACGGATATGTTCATCATAAAGAGATTCGATTGTGTTAGCTTCTTACCCATAAAATTAGTTTTATGCTCAAATATATATCTAGGGCTTGTTTGGAGCACTTTTCAAATGAATCCATCTAAGAATCAATTTTCCATAACAATAATGATTTGATAGTTAATTTAGAATGAACTTTTGGATAAATCATTTCTCTAAAAAGTTCATTCTAGAAAAGTCAGAAATAAACGCTTTTTGAAAATTCAATTATTAAGAAGTCCATTTTCTGAATAGACTTTCACTATACAAGTGCTCTCAACATGAGCTTAAATAACAAGAGAAACAATAAAACTAGACCTTCCGAGCCATAGAGTTAACCTGATATCTTCTATTCTAAATTCGTGTTTCATCTCTTATTTTTCGACACAGAAGTTTGTCACGTGTATAACATTTATCATATTATAATCCCACAATGCTTGATTTATGCTTGAAAATTAATATGATAAATAGTATACACATGACAAACATCCATGTGATAGAATTAGGGATGGCAACGGGGCGGGCGGCGGGGGGAAGCAATCCCCATCCCCGTCCCCGCGATCGCGGGAATCCCGTCCCCATCCCCCGCGAGTTCAATCGTGTCGCTACTAAAACCGCGATAATTAGTACTAGGATTAACATTCTTGGCTTTGGTTTCTTGATTGCTACATTTTGTAGTGGTTGAAGATGTTTGGGTAGGAGAGTTGGCTTTATTTAGGTCTCTCTTTTTTTGATTGAGAAGGTTTCGGATTTTCAAAGAGAGAGCCGGGTTGCAACCTGGACCCGTGTTGAAAAAGTTGGTTCGCGTGTTTGAGCCGCGAAGGAGACAAGCAGCTTCGTCGTAAGCCCGAGCCGCCTCTTCAGCCGTGTCGAATGTCCCGAGCCACATTCTGATTTTTCGAGTTGTGTTCTTGATTTACGCTACCCATTTGCCAGAAGGCCTTTGTCTCACCCATTTGCCAGAAGGCATTTGCCGCCCCCCAATTTGATTTTTTTAAGATGAAAAATTAATAATTTTTTAATATTTTCAACCATTATAAATATTTAGAAAAATAAATAAATTGTTAAAAAAAACTAACAAAGCTTTCATACAGATATCCATACTCCACAATTTGCATATAAGTATAATAACATAAGCCTAAAAATTATCCTAACATCAAAATAGACATAAAAAAAACCAACAATTTGCATACAAATACTACAACATTTCGAAAAAATTCATAGGACATTGATGAATTCCAAGCCAATAGGTTTTTATCAACTCTCATCCTCTTTTTTCTTCTTTCACTCTTCATTGCGCCTATTATATTAAATAACAATGATTATATTCTCGAGCCAAAAATACTAGTATTACACTTATTTTTTAAACAATTTATGGAAAGTAATTATTAAAATAAACAAATAATTACCTCTTCATCATTATCATCATCAACATCTTCATAGAATGTACAACATCCGAGAATGAGATGTGCCACTATCTGAAAACACAAAGTAATAATTAATACAATTGAAAAATGGAGGTATAATATAAGTATATATATATATATATACATACCATTTATTTCACCCATAACCAATCCCGTGCACACATCAAAGCTTCTAGTGTGTCATGATGAAGTCTACTGCGGTGTGGGCTTATGAATCTCCCACCCGTGCTAAATGCCGACTCTGAAGCCACAATAGATACAGGAATAGCCAAAACATCTCTAGCAATCAATTGCAAAGTAAGATACTTAAGTGCGTTCTTCCACCAACTTAATATATCAAATCGGTCTTTCTTGGTATCACACGCTCCTCCAAATAACAATCTAATTAACGTTCTAATAGTATCATTATCGAATCGAAGCAACAAACGCATCATAATTGCTCATTGGATCTACATCATCAAGATTAGTAATGAGATGAATGTGAATGAGCTTGTAGAAAATTGATAAGAGCCACCATTTCCACCCATTTTTAATTTGGTTGAGTATTCAACTACCAAATCATAACAAAGCTCTTGAATTCTTTGGATTTCTCTCTTTGCATCATCATCACCATAAAGAAGAGGAAAGTAGTAGTGCAACAATTCGAGCTTATATCTAGGATCCAAAACAAGAGCTACACCCATAATACCGAGTTACAAACCAATACTTGTCAAATTTTTCTAACATTTTCGTTGCCATAGCTTCAATGTAAGGATGCCCACAAGTAATCCACCTCCTCAAAGCCATTCTAATTTCACAAATTTTAGGAAAATACAGATTGGCAGTAGGATATTTAGTCCCTGAAAATATCCCAGTTACACTATTGAACAATTTCAGTTTGTCACATATTTCTTTAGCCCTTTCCCAATCATCATCCGTTGGAATAGACTTATAAAGAGGTTCTCGTTGTTTCAATCGATTGAAGACATCCTTATAGCAAATAGCAACAGAAAGCATTGTATATGTAGAGTTCCATCTAGTCTTACAATCTAAGACCAATTTCTTAGTGAAAGACACTTTCAATTGACGAGCGGTCTCTTCAAATCTCTCACATCTTTTAGGAGTGGCTACCTAAAAAGCAACACTAGCACGAATTCTTTCAATACCATCACCTATAACTTCTAAACCATCTTTCACAATCAAATTCAAGATATGAGCACAACAACGCATATGCAATAATGACCGCTCTAACCAAAGTGAATGCACATCCAACTTATTCAAAATTGAATTAATCACTGCATCATTAGTTGTACAATTATCTACATTAAAGTAGATAATTTCGATCAAGATTCCAATCCATCAAACAATCAACAAGCACATCACTAATGACTTGGATGTATGTGGACATGGCACATAGATAAACCGAAATTAAATATTATTCACAAGTTTAAATGCGAGCCATATAAGTAAAACTAACTAGATTATATAAAGCATTAAAAATATAACTCGACAATTCGACTTTGGAGCTTCCATGAATCATCAATAAAGTGAAATGTGATGACCATAAACCCTTTTTTTTTGATTGCTTGCCGTCCACATGTCTCTGTTGTAATGGCGACTCTACTCGCATTTCTATCAAACAACTTCATTCTCTTTGCTTTTTCATAATCATATATCTTTAGAATGTCACTTTTCTTGTATTTAGAAACCACTTTGAATAGTGGTTGAAGAGAACCCAAAAACCTTCGAAACCCAATATGTTCCACCATATTCAGTGGATACTCATGTAAGATAATCATTGTAGCCATTTCTTTTCTTGCAACTTCTTCATCAAAAGTGTAAGTCCCAATCGAAACTTTCCCCTTAGCATCGATCTTGGGGTTCAAAAAAGTTTGCTTTATATTGTTTGTTTGTCTTAATGGACAAGCTTTAAAATGGTCTCTTGAAATGGTTCCACACCACTGATTTTAAACCTCTTTTGTTGCCTAAAGACAAACATTCGTTGCTTTCATCTGTGCATTGTACTTGATTTGAGCCAGTTGGTGTTGGAGTATCTCTAGGCATAGTTGGTTCACATGGTTGAGAACTATATGCTAATGGATGAGGATTTGATGGTGAAGAATGATATGTTGACTCTTGAGTAGGAGCAAGAGAAGATTCTATTTTTCACCTATTAACAAATAACAATAATTAATGGAACACATTCTATCAAAATAAATTAACAAATCAATATCACATAGATCAACATTATATGCATAAAGATTCATACGTAGTTTAATTTTTTGGCGAAGAGATTCATACAAAGATAGTTTAAAGTGAACATAACATAATAATTTATTTTTGGCGGAAAAAAAAAAATTTTGGTACAAAAATTAAAAAAACAAATTATCAAAAGAAACAAGATATTAACCTTGCACAATTGTTTTTCAAGAAACGAGTTTTCATTAAGCTTAATTCAAACTCAACTCTCATTTTCACATAATTAATAGAACTCCCATTAACCGATCAAAAAAAAATAGAACTCCTATGAATCTGTAATGGTGATCCTTATTCATACAAATAAAAACAAATTCCAAAAGCAACACCCACCCATATGACTACTTTTAATTAAAAAAAGTGCCACAAAACAATCAATCACTACAAATGTGATGGTGACTTCAAATAATTTTGATCACTACCAGCATACGTTGAATCTCTACTACTATTACTAATCTAAAAGCTTGTCTTCTTTTACCGATCAAAAAAAAGCTTGTCTTCTTTTGATAACTAATAATAAAAAATTGAATATTTTTAGTTAATAAAATAACTAACCTTGGTGCTTGGTGCTTGCAGCTTGAATCTGTTTTGCCAAAAAACCTTGAAGAAACTTTGAGTTAGTGAGCGAGCAAGAACCAACAAAAGAATGGATGGAATTTGTTTGAGCGGCGAGAAGCGAGTCCAAGAGAAAAAAACGTTAGGGTTTGCCTTTTAAGTGTATATAATGTGTTATACTTGTAATATATTAATTATATTAAGGGTATTATGGTAAATATATTTATCGGGTCTTCGCGGGAACGGGCGGGAGTATGATCCTGTCCCTTGCCAACGGAGAGGAAAAAATCCATGTCCCCGTCCGCACGGGAAAATTCGGGAATTCACTGGCCAGCATTGGGCGGATCCTGCGGGAACGGGATTCTCACCCCACCGCCATCTCTAGATAGAATATGAGATGAAGCACGAATTTAGAACAAAATATCCTATACGTGGAGCAAGTGGTTTATTCTTAATTTATTCATTATTTGCCAATCATTGTAAACAAAGAAAAAAAAAGTTGCCAATCACACCTTCCGAGCCTATTCAAAAATCAGGTTCGGTGGTCATCCCTTTGAAAATATTAGGGTCGTAAAAATTCAAACCCTTCAGAGGCCTCGGTTCGGAAAACCGTTGGATCCTTGAGAAATTTGAAAACCTTCTTTTGCTAACATTCCTCTTTTGCTTTCTTTCTTTCCTTTTTCACTTTCTCTAAATTTTCCGTCTTTTTCACTCCCCACACCACAAATTCCCTCCCAGGCCGTGTCCCTGTTCAAGTTTACTATTTCACCCCAACACTCGACTTCGTTTGCAAGCACAAAATTTATGCAAAACCCACTTTCTAATTTCAGCCCATTTGTTCTCTTGATGTAAAAAGGTACTGTTTGAAATAAATTTCGTGCTTCTCTTCTTGAAACCCACTTGATTTCTTGAAAATTTGAGTATATATATTCTGAGGATTTTGTAGGATTAAGGTTTTATACCGTATAAGATGAAAGGGGATAAAATGGCAAAAAGATCCTCCTTTGGAAGCATGGTGAGAAGGAGGCTTTCAGACATTACTAATTCTTTGCCACAGCATAAATCTTCTTCATTTCCGGAAAATTTGCCACTTGATGATGCTTCTGCTAAGGAATACATTGACCATCTAGTCAAGGTATATTTTTGGTTTTGTGTTATCCCAATTTTTTATGTCTCACATTTTGTCAGAACTTTTACTGATCTACCCTTAAACTTTGGTACAGGAAAAAATGGCCTTGGTGAAGCTTATTCAAGACAAAAAGTAACTACTTTTATTATTTATGTTGTGTTTCTGTTTGTGCCTGCTTGTATAAATGCACAACCCGATTTGCCTTTTTTAATGTGTTTTTAATTTCTGGATTTTGTAGTAAAATTATAGAATTGAGTGGAATTGAGATTCAGAATTTGAGAACCTGTCTTCAGAAGATGCAGCTGCAAAATTGGAACCTTGCTCAATCAAATAGTCATATGTTAGCGGTTAGTTTTTTCCGCTAATGTTTTCTGACCGAGGTGAATCGAGTTGAGGATAATGCGATAATTTTTACTAAGTTATGCATTTGCTTTTGCAGGAACTTAATATGGGGAAAGAAAGGGTAAGCTTTATGAGAATGCTCAATTGAATTCTGGAAATTTCATTATTTGTGGTTAATGGTGCCGTAGCTTTTTTCATTGGTCTCTTACAATTTTTCACTTTACAGTTGAAAGCATTACATCATGAGGTAGCATGTAAAGAAGCACTTCTTAAAACAAAGAAGTCACAAGTGAAGGTAAGCTCACATTCATAATTCATGATATAATCATGGATTATAATTCAACTGTTATTCAAAATTCTTTTGTTTATGTACTTAGAAGTTAGTTTTTTACGACTGTGGTTTGACTTGCTCTCGATTGAAGTAACTAGTTTCCTAAATTGTTCTGTTTTAATATTATGGGAGTGTTTGCAAACTCTAAAAATAGTGATTCTCAGGTTCAAGGCCGAAAAAAACTATTTTTTCCACCAATTATTTGCTGGTATATTTGCCAACCTCAGAAAAATTAGGTATCTAATAATTATTGTCTATAGAATCTTTGTTTGCACATGGTTAGTTGGATTGGATTTAACAGAGGGATTCAGAGGTAAGGTTTTCAAATAACTCTGGATTGGTGAAAATGTCAAATGGGTGCTAACAACATATTTGAAATCTATTGTAACTTAAAGTTTGCTGCACAAGCCCAATGGATAAAAATTCTGAAAGTGAGAACACAAAGATGAGTTGATATCAGAAATGTTCACCATATATAAGGCACAATAAGTCCTGCATAACTTAACATTGCGCAGTTTTGATTTCATTATTAGGTCTATACAATTTACTAACGAGCCTCTGACTTCCTCAGGGCAAAGCCGAAGCGAACGTTCAGACAACTGAATTTCAGGTTTGATAGCTGAGTTTTCATAATGGCTGTTATTTGGTTTTTATAGTGGGGAAAAAAGGACACTGTTTTTATGCTCACTGATTCTTCGTACTCACTTGGTCTGAAGGAACCAGAGGTGGTCACTAAGGAACCGGGGAGGCGTCGTCTATCCAGAAGCCGATGTAAATCCCTGGCAAAGTGCTGCTTTTTCAATTTTATTAACTTTGTTGTTTGTAGTTAGTGACCAGTGTTACTATGCAATATGCAGCTTTGGGCAGTTCGTCGATAAGTCACCAGCATGCTGAAAAGGAGGCTGTAGTAAGCAAAAGGTTTACATCTCATTGTATCTATTATTTACATATGTATATTACACAGCGCCATCTCTTACACCATGGCATGCCTGTTAAAGTTTCTTTTTTTATTCTTTAGCTCTTACTCCTATTTATTGTAACGATCAAAATAGTTCTCGTCAATCTTTCCTCGGTATTAGGGATAATTACAAAAAAAAAAAAAACCTCATATTTTATTATGTCTTAAATTTAAGGGAGTAACTCGAATATTTCTATAATATCATGAGGTATTTGTAATGTTTTTTTGCCAATGAAGGGGGCCAACCACCAATGTAAGACAGAATCAAACCTCCACGAGTTTTTTTGCAATTTTCAAGACTCTCTAGGTCTTTTTGTCATTAGCCCGAACCTGAGTTTTTTTTGTAATTATCCCTCAGTATTATGGTGATTGTCATGTTGAAGATATCATTCATAAACCAAAACATTGTTAAATGCATACATTCGTGTCTCCTGTGTCCAATATTATCGCTAACATCTATTGGTAATTTTCGTAGACGGTGTCTGAGAAGGCAATCTGCTAGTTCGAGAATTAGACACGAGGAACCAACAGACAATTTGTTTGAGATCGATGATGCTATGTTTCCAGTTGTTCTGCCCTCAAACACACCAACCCATGAAGCTGGGCCGGAATTTCTAACTTCATCAGCAGGAGGAGTATTAACCGATGGTATTAGCGTCTCTAAATTGGAAGCTGAAGCACGAAGAACATCGATTGGCAGACCATCGCGTAGAGCAGCTGAAAAGGTCCAGTCGTACAAGGAAAGACCAATCAATGTCAAAATGAGGAGATCAGGATGACCTTTAGTGTAAATTAAATTATAGGGATAATTACAAAGAAACCCCTAAGGTTTGGGCTAATTACAAAAAAACCCAGAGTTCTTTGAAAATTACAAAAAAACCCTTGAGACAAAAAAAAAAAAAGAAACCTGAAGGGGTTTTTGTAATTTTAAAACATGTTTGGTTTTTTTATAATTAACCCAAACCTCAGGGTGTTTTTGTAATTATCCCTAAATTAAATTATATTACTCCTTTGTACCTTTAGAGTAAGGAACACATATGTATAACCTGTGCCAGATTTCAAAACATACCTTATTGTATTCCATGTCTCTTGAGTATCATCAAGTCAAGAGAATTAATTATCTGATTTATTACAAGTTAACCCCAAATATTGTTTCTCTGACAATGTACTACTTTTTCCTGGGTAAGATACGGTGCATCACAACTGTGTTGATCTAGGATACCTCAACAGCCAAGAGTTTTGGAAATCAAAACTTAACCCCTATATAAACAGATACTGATCAATATATAATCAGTATAACATCGGTTAAATACGTATAATGGCGAAATCATCAGTAAGCTTGAAGCTCCTGATTGATAAGCAAGCCAAAAGGGTCCTGTTTGCGGAGGCTGGCAAAGAATGTGTGGATTTCCTATTTTACATACTCTCTTTGCCGGTGGCTAAGCTCATTACTCTGCTTGGAAAAGAAGGAATGGTGGGCTCATTATCAAACCTGTACCAAAGCATAGAGAATCTGAATGATTCCTACATACAACCAAACAAGTCTAAGAATACCCTTTTGAAACCTGTTTCTCCAGTTACTGGTTCCTCTGTTCCTCTTCTGCTGCTCAATGATGCCCCCACTGAAAGGAAGTTCTATAGATGCAGCCAATGGTGCAATTACGTTTCTTTTGATCCAAGCGCGATTTGTCTAGGTTGCAACCGCATTATGGGCACGGTTGTGGAATCTGTGGGGCCTACTCTGAGAAAAGAAGCTTCTGGTGAAGGAGGATTTGTGAAGGGGGTGGTGACTTTTATGGTGATGGATGATTTAGTGGTGCAGCCTATGTCTACAATTTCAAGCATTACTTTGCTCAACAGTTTTAATGTTAAGGAATTGAGTGCATTAGAGGAAAAGGTGGTACATATGGGAATGGCTGAGGTATGACATCATATTATCTTTGGATAATTACAAAAATCCCTCTAAGGTGTGGGCTAATCACAAAAAACTCTTAATCTAAGAGGGTAATTGTAATATTTTGATTAACATAATGGGAGCTTTTGAAATATATTTTGGATATAAGGGGAGAAATTGTAATACTGATAAAACCTAAAGGTTTTTTTTTTTTTGTAATTATCGAAAATCTCTGAGTTTTTTTTGAATTATTCTTATTATCTTTCTCAATTTCGAAATATACTTGTATTTAATATTTTGACTATAAAGTAGGGATAATGACAATAAACCCCATGAGCTACGGGCTAATTACAAAATAAACAAGAGATTTCTAATACAAAACCCCACTTGAGATTCCGTCTTACATGTTTCCCGAAGTAAAAAATATTTTATAAACTCCCCTGTCCCCGACATTTATAAAATAATACAGACCGAACCAAATTTAATGGTTTTCTTTTTTAATTTTGAACATCTCTGTTTTTTTTTTTTTTGTAATTAGACCAAACCTCACGGTATTTTTGTAATTATCCTTATAAAGTATGTTGAGCTCTCTTTGCTACTCACTGATATAATGGTAAATATTTAATTACCGTAGGCCGTGAAGTTGTTGAGGGCTTCTCTGGAGAGAAAGGATGTTCTTACCCATGTCTTCCTGGAAGGTAAGAAGCAGCGAAAGAATGGCTTCAATAAGTAATAGGGATTATGGCTAATCTGTTTGTAGTTTGAGTTTTCGGTGGGATTATTTAATTTGTAATGTTCTCTTGACTCTGAGCTTTGTGTACCTCTCTGAGTTCAAATTATTGCCATCAAATGTTATCAGCTCTATGCTTCTAAGCTAATCTATTTCTCATGTCAATTTGCAATTAGTTATGCATAATTGCGCCCGAAAAAGATGCTATACACTTGTATTATGGGTGGTTCTTAGTATGTGACTTAAGAGGGTCTCGTACTGGTCCTACTGGAGAAGATCATGCGAATGATGTCCTATATAATAGTGTTCCTTAACAATAAAATGGTAGAGGAATATCAGTCACACGTACTAGAATGATGGTTCAATCTAACAGAAACGCTATGGCCTTATTAACAGAATATTACAAAAAATTTTTTTTTTTTTACAACGAACGTTAAAAAAGAATAGTTTAAATTTATAATCAGAACGCCGTTGTAGTGGCCGATTTTTAAGAAAATCGGCTTCCAGCAAGCCGTTTCTTCCTAAATTTGTTTTTCCATTTTTTATAACTTAAAGACGGCTACTAGCTCATCGTCTTTTCTTGTCTTATGTTCGCCTTTATTTTTAGCTCACTGCAAGTGTACGGTGTACGTTATAGAAAAGGGTAGCAATGTCGTATCCACGGAGACTAATAAATTTATGTACTAAGTATTGAACTAAGATAGCTTTATTTTTATTTAGACGATCGTAATTTGATGATTGTTGTTGAGAGATTAAGACAATCTAGACAACTAAAACACAAGATTAAGATAATATAAATGATAGAAGTATCAAGATGGTGAAATGGATTTCCGAGTTAAGGTTTCGATTAATAACCCTCTTGTTGTCCGATTTAATCAAAGCCAAGTTATTATCAATATTCCTATAAGATGATCACAAAGATATTTTATCCTCCCTCTCGAGATGCATATAAAACGTAGATTGAAGTACTTATGCTAGCATCTCTACCAAATATTTGTGTCAAGTACTCAAGATCTAATATTGAAACTCATCTCTCGAATTATGAATCAATATATCAAACAAGTTAAATCATTGATCAAGTGATAAAACAAGAATAAGCTCAAAGTACTCAAATAGGCTTCAAGATAATAACTTCAACTAAGATTAAAACATCCAACAAGAGTTCATTAATCTACTTCCAAAACCCTAAAATCTAAAGAGTTTAGCTACACATGATTTCTAAACAACTCATAGACAAATTGTTCATATCCATGACAACTAAAAATGAAATATGAAAACTACAAGAGAAGCAAGAAAACTTAGGAAAGTCGACAATCTCTCGATGTATCTCCGTTCCTTGAGTTCCGATGCAACCCGATTGTCTCCTTAATGTCCTCTTCCAAGAATAGACCTTTGTCTTGTGTTGTAGATCCCAAAAATATCAGAATCTCCCCGTGTGCGCCCCAAAAAGTGCTTATATACCCCCTCAAAAGCCTAGGTCATTTCTTTGTCAAAAATATCAAGAAGATGTGAGGACGCACGGGCGTGCATGGGCGGACGCACGGGTTACCCGTGGCCATTCCGTAGCAACTCTTCTTTTCACCAACCAAAAGACGGGTCGCGGCGTGAGACGACGGGTGACCCGTGCGCATTTCCATAGGAGATTTTCTATCCTTCAGATGGCGCACGAGTGGTGCGTGTACGCACTGGCTACCCGTGCGCATTCACCGCACCTTGATTCGCTTTCCCGGGCGCAGGGGTGGTGCTCAAGCGCGCGCCCTACCCGTGCGTCTTCTTTTTCATCATTTGTGGTATTTCTTCTCCGCAATGCTCGTATTTGTCTCCAAATTACTTCAAATATCATTAAATTCCTACAAAACGAGCAAAGCATAATATCTTTCCCACAAAGATCGAATATGAACCATTTCATATGAGTTTATGCACGTTTAATCACCATATTAGCCATAAATACGCCCCAAAATACATGCAAAACTCACACCTATCATCTTAATAATTATTTTTTAATTTTTGAATGAATAAATTGAGTGCATAGCAAATAGATAGTCTCTCTTTCTTTTTTGGTTAAAATATATGTTAGAAGAAATGTTAAATATTTATTGTAATGTTTTATATTCGTAACTACATGAGACACGCTTTAAACCAAATGTTGTAAGCGAACTACGTGGACTTTGATTCGTCTATACTCTAATAGTATACCTAGACAGTTTAATATTATTATAATATTAAATACAAAACTTAATTGAATATTAAGTTCAAGTCTATTTCTTTCTTTTCCCTTTCTTTTGTAACTAAAATTGATAAACAATTTTTAAGAAATAAAAAAATTATCTAAAGATAAACAAACAGTTCCAGTTAAAATTGGAACCGGAATCGGAACCGTGCAGGAACCGGAACCGTCGGTTCTGGTTTTGGAACCGAAACCATGAGACAATGGTTCTGGTTCCGATTCCTCCAAAATGAGGAACCGAACCAACGGTTTTAGAACCGAATCGGCGGTTGTGGAACCGTGGCCACCTCTACTTAGAGGACATAAATCAAAATTGAAAGAAAAAAAAAAAAGGGACTATATCTCTAAGTAAGGCCAACTTACATGACTAAAAAAATAGTTTTCCCAACTTTATTATATTTATTTTCATGGCAAACTTGTAATTAAAATTGGGTAAATTCGAGTTTACCCCTCTATACTCTTATTGAATAGAACTTTGCTCCTTGTATTACTTTTCCTTACTTTATACTCTCATTTTATTTTACTTTATCACATTAATTTCCGATGCTTTGTATCAACAGTACCCCGATTAATATTCATTACATGTCTCTTGAGTATCAAGTGAGTGAACCTGGCTGATCAGGAGATGATTTATTACAAGTTCAAATCCCATTAACCAAAACTATGTTAATCTAGGATACTTGAACAGCCAAAGAGAATTGAGTACATTGAAGCCATTGGAATCAAAACTCAATGCCTATATATAACATTCAACAGAAACCAAGTTACATAAATAAACAAATATCAAATATGGCAGAATCCTCCACAATAAGCTTGAAGCTCCTAATTGACACCCATGGCAAAAGAGTCCTATTTGCAGAGGCCGGCAAAGATTTTGTCGAATTTCTGTTTCGTGTTCTGTCTCTGCCGGTTGGTACCATCACTGGTTTTTCTATCTTCTTAGAAAACAAGAAATGGTGGGCTCGTTAGCAAATCTGTACCAAAGCATAGAAAATCTTCATGATTCCTACATACAACCAAATCAGACCAAACACACCCTTCTCAAACCAGTGTCTTCAGTTTCCGGTTCTGTTCCTCTGCTGGCCATCAATGATGCACCAGCGACTGAAAGGAAGTACTATAGGTGTACGTGTAACCATTTTGGCATATATGTTTCCGATGACAATAACACAAATTGTCCTAATTGCAAAAATAAAATGACCATAAATATGTATTATGTGGCTCCTCCTGCTGTGCAACAAGGGTCTAATGAAGGTGGAATTGTGAAGGGAGTGGTGACTTACATGGTCATGGATGATTTAGTCGTGACGCCGTTGTCTACTATCTCGACCATCACTTTGCTCAAGAAATTTCATTTTAAGGATGTGAATGCGTTGGAGGAAAGAGTGGTGAATTTTGGCATGGATGAGGTACCATTGTTTTAGGGGCTCCTACTGTTTAATTAAGCTGTTGAATGGTTCCATGCAGTCTAAGAAGGTTCTTACTGATGTCTTCCTCAACTAAGAAGATTGCTGCTACAAGGTCAATATTGAAATCAGTCCCAGGGATCATGCATGGATTGAACATAGTTATCAAAATTACAATTTTTCCTTTGTTCAAGTGGGTTTATTGAGTGCAATATTCTAGCAGTGGCGTAATAAACCTCAAGTTCTTACTTTGCTGGAATCATACTCTTATTTTTTAGAAATATACAAACATCAGGGGCCGATCCAGAAATTGACGACACGGTGCACTCATGCTGTGTTATATAATCTTGAATATTTCAATAGCACGAGTCATTGGAATCAAAATTCAGCCTCTCTGTATGATACCGGGATTGCTCAATAGATTGAAGGAACAACATAAATGATCAAATATATATGGCTACATAAAGTAAAATAAAGTCAACCGTTTTTTATTTTTAAGATTCAAAACTTTAGTAAACGGCAAAATAATAGTTCCCTTGTGAACATTTATGTTGTTCTTCAAAATAACAAAATATATGTTAAAAAGATTTAATTTTTATAGGCCTTTCAAGTTAGAGCCCGTACGAACTTGTTAATGTCCAAATTATGTTCAAGCACAATTTTGAATTCAATAAGAAATTCAAAGCATCCTTAAATCGAGACTACTTAATGCCTTTACATCTATCTATGTATAATGGTATCATAAAATAAAATAGGGATAATTACAAAAGCACCCCTATGGTTTGGACTAATTACCACAAAACCTAGAGATAGTTTCAAAATTACTAAAAAAAAACCTCTTAATCTAAATTTAAGGGGTAACTGTGATTTGATAACTGTCACGGATTTTTTTGAAATATTTTTTGCTCAAGAAGAAAAAAATGTAAAAGAGGGAATCAAATCTCAAAGGAATTTTCACAATTTCCGAAAATCTCTCTCTCTGTTTCTTCTCTAATTAGCCTCAACCCCTGTTATGTCTGTGAATATCAAGTGAAGTGGCTCAATAAATGAGTTTTGTTTCCCAAATATTGCTTGACAGTAAATGGATATTGATCCACGAGATTTCAGCTCGATGCCTGACAATGTAATTAATCCCTTTTCCTCGTTAACTGCAAAACCTGGTGCATGTTTATATTGGATACTTGAAAACGCAAACAGAAAAGAGTAACTTGCAAGCAAAAGCAACCGTCTTAAATAAACTGGGATACTTCAACAGCCAAAGAGAGCATCGGAATCAAAACTCTGTCCTTTATAAACACATTAATTAATTACTCTGTAGTCACTAAAATTCAACTCCCGGATGAAGAGCACCAATTTACAAACATATTCAAGCATGGCGAATTCCTCAATAAGCTTGAAGCTCCTGATTGATACCCAAGCCAAAAGGGTCCTATTTGCTGAAGCCGGCAAAGAATTTGTGGATTTCCTATTTCACATACTTTCATTGCCTGTGGCTAAAATCATTACTCTGCTGGGGAAACAAGAAATGGTGGGTTCACTGGGAAACTTGTACCAAAGCATAGGAAAACTGAATGAATCCTACATACAACCAAACCAGACCAAGAAAACTCTTTTGAAACCTGATTCTGGTTCTTCTATTCCTCTACTAGCCATCAAGAATGCACGCACTGCAAACAAGTTCTATACGTGCCGCGGTTGTATTAATCTCTATAATGTTAGCAATTATGTTTCTGATGACTCACGCGCGGCTTGTCCAGATTGCGGCCTTTTTATGAACGAAAAATTGCAATATGTGGATCCTCCTCAAGTGCAAGTGTGTAGTACTAGTGAAGGTGGATTTATGAAGGGGGTTGTGACTTACATGGTTATGGATGATTTGGCTGTGATGCCATTATCTACCATCTCAAGCATCACTTTACTCAACAAATTTAATGTTAAGGACTTGGATGCACTCGCGGAAAAGGTCGTGACATTTGGAAAGGATGAGGTATTATTTTTAGAAATGTAAATGTTTTTATTTAAGTGGGGTAAAGTATAATACATAATCAAACATTCAGAGTAACTATTTGTAATTTTCAAAAGTCTTTGGATTTAATCGAGATCATAAAGATAAAATATAATCCCAAAAATAAAGGATTTGCCCACAATTAGTTTGAAAAAGTCGATGATAATCAAATCTATTCGAAAATATTTTTATTTAGAAATACTCTTAGTTCAGAATATAGATTTTTAAATTTAAAAGATAATAAATTTAAGAGATGACAAATAATTCAAAAATCAAGATTTTATCTGCGCTATATTTTAAATTTGTTATCTTTTAAAATTGTGACACTAATCTTTGGACAAATCTCATGTAACACATCAGTGTTATTCTAGTAGGTTTCGTAATTGTGAAATAAGCTTTAATTTAATTTTTTTTTGATCGGGATTAAGCTTTAATTTATGTGTAGGCTGTGAAGTTGTTGAAGGCTTCTTTGGAGACGAAGAATGTTCTTACCCATGTCTTCCTCAACGGTAATAAGTGTGTTATAACATTATCAATTGATTTGCTCACAATTGCTGATTTTTTGCACCTAATTCATTTCGCTCAATGTCTTTTTATACTGGTAGAATACGGAAAAGAGATAAAATTGTCATATTTTCACGTGTTTATTATTTTTATTTGTGCTTAACTCTTGGATTTTGACGAAGTTCTATCTTTTGTAGAAGAAACGATGAAACGGACGACGGTAGCAGCGAGCAGAAGTCATGATAAAACGGAAGAGATAAGGGATGAAAAATGACTTTTTCCATTGGAATGGAAACCATACAACCCTTCCTTTTCTTGATGTTGGTTCGCGTAGAATTCCAAAAGTATGGCATAAAAAATCGATAAGTTTGAACTATATTATTTGAATTTGTATTCTCCAAAATATTATACACAATAGTGTGATTGAATTTATCGAGAGAGAATTTTGACTTTTTTTTGTTTTAAATAGTGTGACAATATTTATTGAATCACAAATTTGTTGAGAAAGAGGGATTAACATTATGCTCTAGTGGTTTAGAATTTATGGTCTAATATTTTTACTTTTTTAACTGATCGAATAATTGATTACATATTAGTTGTGCATTTGTTCACTATTTCGATGAACATCGCCAAATATTATATTCGAATTGAAGGAGTGGGATTTGGCACTAGAGATGGCAATGGGTAGAGTTAGAGGTGTCAAAATGGACCGACGGGCGAGACGGCCCGTAACACGCCAAAACCCACCCTTTGGCGGGGCGGGCTGGCTGGCTGGGGAAACCTCAACCCAACCCCAATCCGCCATGGGTTGCGGGTTAGGTGGGCTAGCCCGCCCATAAATACAAAAATAAGAAAAAAAGAAAAATCTGCAAATTTTAAACCGTTATTTTCCGATAATTATAACAAAAAAAAAAAAAGAGAAAAATCTGTCTCTTGATTGCACTTCAACCAGATGCATTACTGCTAATTGACTTCATAGGTGGGTTGCAATTTCTATTTGTGTGAAACATGACGTCATGATTGACTTTTCCTACTATTTGGCACCTTTTGTTTATATTTTAAGTTTTAACCTTTATTAACTAGGAATAGCTATATATACAAAGCTAATTCTAATTACTACATAGAGTTATAGACTAGTATTAATAATTAAAATACTTTAAAATAAAATAATTTAAAAATATACTGATATATTATTTAAATAGGTACAGTACATTGAAATATTTAAGTACCAATTATTGATAGTACTAATTATTATTTAGTAATATATATAAGTACCTAATGATAAAAAAATATATTACAATAAACGTGGATCTTTCATGATGTTTTGCATTTACCCTCAAAGCCAAGTCCTGTAAACTTTAGCTGAATCAATTACATATTAGCTTCACTGAATGCAGTGATAGCAAGAGACAGCAGCGGCAATTTAAGAAAGTGCATGGGTCGCGGGTTGGCCCGCCCCGCTGTGGGTTGGCCACGTCTCAACCCGCGGCCCAAACGAGCTAGCCCGTTTAGGCCCGCCTCTTAGCGGGTCACTAAAACATCAACCCACCCCTTTACCTTTGACGTGGCGGGACGGGTTGGCCCGACGGGCCTAGCCCATTTTGACAGATCTAGGTAGGGTACCCACCAATTTAAAATTATCCATACCCGAATCATATAATATTTATACTACTCGTACCCGTCCCAAACTTGATTAGGAAACTACATATATTACCCGTATCCATCCCAAATCTATTTCCCGTACCCGCGTACTACCCGTACCCACCTAAAACCCGTTTATTTTATATAAAACCTTATAATTATATTGATATTTAGATAATTATTAAATGGACACCCTACCAAAAAACTAATTATTATATAAGAAAAAAGCTAATATGTTAAAGTTTTAATAAATATAATAATTAACCATTTTGATTTTATAAGTCACTACAAGCGCTATCATCATTCATAAACTAAATCAAAAGCATCACATTAATACAAATGTAACCAATACATTCCTTAAAACTGTAGAATCAACATTAATACATCATTTAATTTATAAAACTACACCATCAGACATGTAGTTGTATCAAGCTTGGCAAAGATAAAACATAGTTGACATGATCACGGATTCAAAATAAATAAAATATTTATATCTTCTTTGTATAGAATAAAAAATTATGTTGGGCTTCTATGAAGAAATGTATAATGTCAAATGAAAAAAATAAATGGAAGTTTCTATATAAGGGCTAAACGGGTTCGGGTAGTGGTGGGTATTCGAGGAGCAAAACCATACCCTACCCGTATATAAATGGGTAGTAATTTCTCATCTCGTACCCATCCCAAATTTGAAAAAGACTACCCATATCCGTTCCATTAGGGTCTGGGTGGGTGGGTACCCCCATTTACCCGTCCCGCTGCCATCCCTATTTGGAATCAAATTGGAGGAGTTTTTGGAGCCAAAATTATTAGGGGTAGCTTAGTCCTTTCACTAAACAGGTTAGTATTAAAATATCATTAGTTCTAATCCACCTAACTTCTAGTCATCTGGATTCTAGTCATTTAGATCTATCGTAATTTTTATATCTGTGTATATCAAGTTAAATGGCTCAATAAATGAGTTTTGTTAGCCATATATTGTTTGTTTCAATTTGTAGTAAATAGATATTGATCCACGAGATTTCATCTCGATGCCTGACAATGTGATTAACCCCTTTTCCTCGTTAACTACAGAAACTGGTGCATGTTAATATTGGATACATCAACAGGCAACAGGCAAAGAGAATGAATAATTTGATATCATTTGTATCAAAACTGTGTCCTATATAAGCACATACTCGTTAGTCACTAGAATTCAACTTACAGAAGAGTTACAGGCATATAAAAGTATGGCGAAATCATCATCAGTAAGCTTGAAACTCCTGATTGATAAGCAAGCCAAAAGTGTCCTGTTTGCAGAGGCCGGCAAAGAATGTGTGGATTTCTATTTTACATTCTCTCTTTACCCGTGGCTAAGCTCATTAGTTTGCTGGGAAAAGAGGGAATGGTGGGCTCATTAGCAAACCTGTACCAAAGCATAGAAAATCTGAATGAGTCCTACATACAACCAAACCAGACCAAAAACACCCTCCTGAAACCTGTTTCTCCGGTTACAGGTTCTCCTGTTCCTCTGTTAGCCATTGAGGATGCATCCTCTCAAAAGATGTTCTATAGGTGCAACCATTCATGTGTCCATAATGGTTTCAATCATGTCTCGGACGACGCAAGCGCGCTTTGTCCAAACTGCCGAAATCGTATGAACAAACTTTTGCAATATGTGTCTCCTCCTGGGGTGCAACAAGTCATGTCTAGTAATGAAGGTGGATTTGTGAAGGGGGTGGTGACTTATATGGTCATGGATGATTTAGTGGTGACGCCTATGTCTACAATATCGAGCTTAACTTTGCTGAACAAGTTTAATGTTAAGGAGGTTGGTGCATTGGAGGAAAAGGTGGTCAATTTGGGAATGGATGAGGTACCACTTCATATTTACTTTCTATATTTTTCAAATATGCTTGTGTTTGAATATAAACTAACATAATTGTGAAATTATTTAATTTGTTTGTAGGCTGTGAAGTTGTTGAAGGCTTCTCTGGAGACAAAGAATGTTCTTACCCATGTCTTCCTCAATGGTACAAAGTGAATTGTGGCTTCTGTTTGTCGTTTGAATTTTCAGTTGGGTTATTTGTACTATTTCTTTCTTTCTTGAGCACTAGCCTGAAAGTACTTTTGTATCTCTGATTTTGAAGTGCATTGCAATGGAACTTTATCTCAATGGAACTTTATTAATGATTTTACTGTTTAATTAAGTGATCACCAGATGTGATTTTAATGTGAGGTGTGCTGCCTAATTAACCCTAGGGAAAAATATGAAATAATTGTGGAGAAACTGTAAAAAGAATAAGGAAATGTAAAAGCAAAATAAAATTTTTATAATATCAGATGATATACTTTACGAATTAATTTTTGGGTGGTGCTATTTAAACCCTATTTTCATCTAAAATACGCCCATTTTCTAATTCACCCACCCACAGTTGATTTTATTCTGTTTTTTACTATACACACCCCTCTCAGGTTATTCTCTCTCCCTCGCGTGCGTCGATCTCTTCCCTGTGAAGTTTTTCTCTCATTTTTCTTTTGAAGGTTAGTTGAACCCATTTTTTGATAAATATTTTTTTATTTTGAAATTACAAGTAAGAGTAGACCAATCATTTTAAAGAGTATGAACACAAGTAGTATAATGGAAGAGGATAATGAACAGCTAATGAAGAAATAAGATCTTCATGAAACTGCAAGCCTTGCAAGATTGAAAAATATAAAAAAATCAATAATGAGATTTCCTTGAAGCTTTTCTTTTATTACTTGATTTACTAGAATTTGCATCGAGATAGCAAACGTAACTAAATCGGTATATTAGCAGATCATTGAATTCTTTTTTCGATTATTTGGGTTGGTTTGATTGGCTTAGGATGGAAAAGTCATTCCAAGGAGAGAATGGATAGCCGGATAACGATGGCGGTAGATGATCTCGCGAAGAAGATGACATTCTTGATTTTATTTTAATTAACAAATGTTAGTAAAGGTATTATAGTCTTTTAAATTTATTATGACATTTATGTAATTAAAGAAAAGAAGTGTATATAGAGGTAAAAAGGGTTTGAATAAGCGACACCTTTAATTTTTAATATTAGATTTTCTTAAGTCGGGTCACTCTTTCTTAAATTACTTATAATTGGGGAAAACATTTCATGTTCCACTCCACGATATCTCACTTAAAAATTAAATATATCAAATAAAATAATAAAATAATTCATGTCTCATCTATCACTCGTGCATTGTGGGACCGCTTTTATTAGAGCTATCAATTCCGCCCAGTTAGATCCTCTATCGTAGTAGAATTCACACCAACTGACTCTAGAGAAAGATAAGATAATGATTTGGCGATTTTCATCCATATATGACTTGACTCTTATCAATTCCGGAACCCTCCCAAAAGAAAGAGATTCCACTTGAGCTATTCTCGTTCTAACGACATGCTAATTCAAGCATTCGCCCAAGTCGCCAAGAGACAGGAAGAGCTTATTTCAAGCATTCCCCTTGAGGCGGAAAACACCTTAATCATTTAACCGGGTATGAGAACTCCTCTACCGATCAAATAGGTATTTTTACCGAATTGGGCTTTATATAATATTCCATTCCCGAAAAAATTGGACTTCAGAAGCCCGACTCAATAGACCCAAACCGGGTTGGACCAATAATTTTAGTGTATTTTTCACTTTGGTTGGGTCGAGTTGGGCTCCAAAATCGTAGATCAGTTGTTGTTTGGCCACCAGGTTTGACTTTTGCTCTCAAACCCGCCAGGCTGGGCTGGGATTGATGGCTCTAGTTTTCATGTTACATTTCATGTTCTACTACATTGGATAATAGACATGTTCCAGCGCAAGATGGAAGCAAAAACGAATTTAGAAAATATTCCACCGTAAATTAAATTTTATTGATCAATAAAAATAAAAGGCTAAATTGTAAAATATGCCTCAGAACTATTGGGTGGTGGCAAAACAGACATTAACTTATTCAATTTGTAATTTAGGACAATAATTTTCTAAAAATAGCAGATTGAGGACTAAATTGCCCGCCGATTTCAACTTTTTCCCAAAATCGATGTCAGTTTGGGGATTTTATTTATTTCGGTCCTAATTGCTGACATGACATATGACCTCGCAAATTCACGATGACCTGGATGAAAAAAAAGCGGGGAATCGATTTTCTGTATTTTCTCCAATTTATTTGGAGCTCGATTTTGCTGAGGGGATGAGTAGTTTTATTTATAATTTAGTTTTTTTTTACATCTAGGTCATCGTGAATTAGTCATGTCATATGTCTAGTCGAATTAGGACCGAAATAAATGAAATCCCCAAATTGAGAATCGATTTTGGGAAAAAATTGGAATCGGTGGCCAATTTAGTCCTTAATATGCCATTTTTTGAATAAGTTATTGTCTATTTTCACACCATCCAATAGTTAAAGGGCATATTTTGTAATTTAGCCAAAATAAAATAAGAAAAGTTTAAAAAGTACCCATTTCCTTTCTCTTTTCAATTTTCATTATATTCCTTGCCTCATTGAGGGGATTTCATTACAGAGAGATTCTAAACAGAAACCCAAATACAAATCTCCCAAAATAACAGCAACTTCATTCCATACACAAATTAACAAACAAATATGGCAGAACCCTCCACAATAAGCTTGAAGCTCCTAATCGACACCCATGGCAAAAGAGTCCTATTCGCAGAGGCCGGCAAAGACTTCATCGATTTCCTATTCCGCATTCTCTCACTCCCAGTGGGCACCATCATTAATCTTCTCAGAAAACAAGAAATGGTGGGCTCATTATCAAACCTGTACCAAAGCATAGAAAATCTGAACGATTCCTACATACAACCAAATCAGACCAAAGACGCCCTCCTGAAACCTGTTTCTCCGGTTTCCGGTTCTGTTCCTTTGTTGGCCATTAACGATGCACCCGCGGCGGCGGTAAAGAAGTTCTATAGGTGCACGTGCAGCCAATTCGCCGCGTATGTTAGTGATGACCAACGCGCGGTTTGTCCGAATTGCAGCCGGAAAATGACGACAAGTATGTCGTATGTGACTCCGCCTGGGGGCCAGCAATTGTCGGATGAAGGTGGTTTTTTTTTTTTTTAATAAATGTGAAATTTTATTAAAAAGAAAAAAATGTAGTCCACTACTTACCAGTAAACAACTAGTTTTAAAATAGAGTCTCGTTAAAACATATCAAATATCAAAATAAAACTCAGTGGAAAATCATTTGATGGGAAAAAGAGTATCCCATAAAAGAAAAACAAAAAAATAACTTAAAATTCCAATTTAAATGATGGACGTCATTTCAGAGGATTTCCAAATGACATTGTCATGTTTTTTTTTTGCACGTGCTTGAGTATATCACCCTGATGGTCTGATTTTCGAATGAAGGTGGGTTTGTTAAAGGGGTGGTGACTTACATGGTGATGGATGATTTGGTTGTGTCGCCATTGTCTACCATCTCAAGCATCACTTTGCTCAATAAGTTTAATGTTAAGGAAGTTAGTTCGTTGGAGGAGAAGGTTGTGAATTTTGGCGTTGATGAGGTATCTTTTTATCTTGTACTAATTTTTCATTGGCTTAATTTTAAATTTAGTTGTAGCGGTTGGGATTGACAATCTTAGTCCTATAATATTTTGATGTGGCAATTTTGGTATCAGATGATTTTAACTTTCGTCTAAATAGCAATTGACAATCTTAGTCCTATAATATTTTGACGTGGAACTACTACAAAATAGGGATTTAACAACACATTTTTACATTGGTTATAAAGTAACCGATGTTAACAAAACCTGTGGCAGAATTGTAACTTTTTAAGGGATTCCTACATCGGTTGTCTAGGAAACGGATGTAGAATGTCAAATTTTTCATTTGCTACATCGGTTGTTAATTGAACTGATATGATTAAATTTTCATTCACATTGGTTCAATTAACAACCGGCGTAGAAGTCTTTTTTTAATTTAATCCAATATCTTTTCCTTTTCGATATCTGACGATTTTACCCTTCGTCAAAATAGCAATTGGCAATCTTAGTCCTATAATATTTTGAGGTATGGCAATTTTGGTATCGGACAATTTTAACCTTCATCAATATAGCAATTGACAATCTTAGTCCTAAATTATTAATTTTGATGTGGCAATTTCGGTATCTGGCGATTTTACCCTTGTCAAAATAGTAATTCATGTCCTGTAACTTTTAATGGACATAAATGTTTTGGATATTGTGGCAAAAGAAGAAGGGGCGGAACAAATGAAACATTAATTGAACACCCATTTGGGTCTAGAATCAGATAAAATTGAATTTGTAGGACTAAAATTGCACAAATTAGAACTTAAGAAATCAAAATTGCACAAGAGTCAAATAAATTTTCACGGGATCAAAAGTGCTACATAAAACATTTACATGACCAATTTTGCTATTAAGCCTTTTTTTTTTTCACGGGATGTTTGTGCAACTAGTTAATAAACTCTCTGTGATACTACTCCTTTACTGACATAAGTTAATATTTTTTTGGCTAGGCTGTGAAGCTGTTGAATGCTGCTTTGCAATCTAAGAAGGTTCTTACTGATGTCTTCCTTGAGGGTATGATTGGTATTAAGTGAGTGGATCTGTGGATGGATACTACAAGTTCAAAGAAACCTGATACAAGGATTTGGATTGGACTGATATTTGTTTTTTAGTTTTAAGTTGGAAAAGTTTGGTATCTTCTTTACTCCAGGCAATGGCAATTTGCAAATGCTTTTGAACGGGGAAACTTGGATTCTTGAAAAATTAACAAAGTGTCTGCTTTTCATGGAAAAGCACACAACAAAGATGAAAATTGAAATACTGCATTCAATTGGGGTACATACTTTGTCTTTCGTAGACGCACCCTCATGACCCATCTCATGTATAAAGATTATTCAAATTATAGATATTCCTTTCAATAAAGTGAATTTAACGGAATTTAGATTATCATTACCAACTATACTACTTATAAGTTATAGGGATAATTACGAAAACACCCTTGAGGTTTGCGTTAATTAAAAAAAAACTCGACACGTTTCAAAATTACAAAATATCCCTTCGTGGTTTTGTTTTGTTTAAATTTAAGGGGGAATCGTAATATGTTTGCAAATGTCAAGGGTTTTTTGAAATGTTTTCGAAAATCACTGGGAAAAATGTAAAATGAAATCTAATTTTAAGGGTTTTTGTAATTTTCAAAGAACTCTGATTTTTTTAGTAATTAGCCCAAACCTTAGGGGTGTTTTTGTAATTATTCCTAAGTTATAATATAAGTCCGGATCATATATCTACTTCAAATGGTGTTTCATTAGTTAGATAGGACAAGTTGAGCCATATCGGACGGGATCCGTGTATAAAATTAACCAATTAAAAACCCACATTTTATGCATGATTTATGGTTCAAAATTAATACGGTAAATTTTATACACGTGTCATCCTACAGTGAAATAAGAGATGAAACACCATTTTAGAATAGAGGTTCCCGTCTGGAGCCCTATATCTCTTAGTATCTCATTATCCCTCTGAGTTGGGCGGAGGGGATTAGAGCTGTCAATTTTAGCCCAGTTCGGTGGGTTGACCCGATCGGCTTGATATTTTTACTGGGTTGGGCTCTAGAATCCCAGACCCAAGAAATACCGGGCCTCAAAAGCCCGGTCTACAGGCTCAAAAAATTGGCCCGGCCCAGGCGGCCCATTTTTTCAATGTATTTTTATGCTCTGGGCCGGGCTTGGGGTATGAAATTAGAGGCCCGATCACTGTTTTACCTGGCCCAATTTCCACCTTTGGCCCAAGAAAGCCAAAGACTGGTCGACCGTTTGATGACTCTAGATGGGATCATGTATTCCAAATTCATGTTTCATTTCATATTCCAACTGCACGAATGATAAGCGTTGTACACGTGATAATCATATATGCGGTGAAATAGAAAAAGAAATACGATTTTGGAATAGAAAGATTCCATCCGCTGAAATGGGGGCTCAGAACATGAGACATCAACAATAAACAACTAAATAAATATTCCAATTATTTGGGGAGGCGCAAATTTTATAGTTTAATTTCCAGTTGTGCCCAAAAACATGAAGTTGGACCAGCCTTATTAACTTCTTCACCAAAGGAGAATTACCTAATGTAGTTGTGTTTCTAAGGCACAAAGAACATCTAATTCCAAATCTTTGTTAAATGGGTCGGGCCGGACGGTGCTAGCTCGACCGGCCAAAGAGAAAAATCGATTCGGGCTTATGACCGGAAGATCTATCAATGTGTATGTACCCTACCAAAAGTGGACTCTCCTCCCACAATACATCTTGTTGGGCACATGATATAATATAACTAGAAATTAACCGTGATATATATCTTTTATTTGATTTAGATCTAAATATAATTGGTAAATCAGATTTGATACATATCCTTTTAGAATTTTTAGGATTATAGTACTCGTAGTTTCTTGATTTGATATGATTCAAATTCCTAAATTTTAGGTTTACTTCTATTCAAATGTTGGAATGTATAAACAATAAATACCGTAGTGTATCTTCAATTATAAATTGGCCAAGCCACATTTTTCCTCTCATCTCTCAATCTAAAACAAAATGGCAGACTCAAAAACGGCCGATTCCACGGTGAGCATGAAGCTCTTGATTGACACCCTCGACAAAAGAGTCCTATTTGCCGAGGCGGCAAAGATTTTGTAGATTTCCTAATTCACATATTTCTTCTGCCGGTGGGTACTGTCATTAATCTGCTTAGAAATCAAGAAACCTGTGGATCATTAGCAAACTTGTATCAAAGCATAGAAAATCTGAATGAGTCCTATATTCAACCAGACCAGACCAAAAACACCCTTTTGAAACCTGTTTCTCGTTCCTCTGTTCCTTTATTGGCCATCAAGGATGCACCCACTGAAAAAAGTTATATATGTGCAGGCAATGTTCCTATAATGGAAATTATTATGGTACGGATGATCCACGCGCGATTTGTCCAGGTTGTCGCGCAAATGTTAGCGCAAACATGCATTATGTGGCTTCACCTGCAGCAGCGCTACAAGCGTCTGGTGAAGGCGGATTTGTGAAGGGAGTGGTGACGTACATGGTGATGGATGATTTGGTTGTGATGCCATTGTCTACTATCTCAAGTATCACTATGCTCAGGAAATTTAATGTTAAGGACTTGAATGCACTCGAGGAAAAAGTTGTCAATTTTGGCAAGGATGAGGTATCATATTCATTTCAGGCAAAATTGCAAAATTGGTCATGTAATTATAAGTCTGTAGCCAAAAGGTCCTGTAAAAATCAAATTTTGCAAAAAAGTCTTGTAACTATAGTATAAATTCTTGATTTTGGTCCTGCAAAATGCACGGTTTGCAAAATAGTCATATGACTATATAAAAATCTCAATTTTGGCACTAATTTCACAGAATTTCAGTCACGTGAGTGACACATGTAGTTCCCAATTACCAGTTAAATTAGGACCAAAATTGAGATTTTCATACAGTAACATAACTATTTTGCAAAACATGCATTTTGCAGGACCAAAATTGAGACGTTTATATAGTTGCAAGTCCTTTTTGCAAAACCTGATTTTTACAGGATTATTTTGCTATCGCTCTATAACTATAGGATTAATTTTACAATTTTGCGTTCATTTCATGTTAATATTTCTTTTTCAGGCTTAATTGCAAAATTTCCCATAAGTATACGGGGCTATCAACTTTGGTCCTGTGGATTTTGATCAATACGAGTTTTGATTTTCTCTTTGGTCCTCAATGTGTGCTTTAATATTTTATTTATTTTTATAATACCCTTATCTTTTTGCCAAAATACACAAAATATATATTTCATTGTTATGTTATTTTGACTAAAAGATAATTAACAAGAACTGAAATTGCAAATTAGGGGACTAAAGTTGCAAGCCTTCGTTTCAGGTTTCTTGTACGTATTGTACTACACAGGCTACTCTTTACTCACATAAGTGTAAAATGTTCTTTTTTTTTTTTTTTTTTTTTGGTCCAGGCTGTGAAGCTTTTGAGTGCTTCTTTGCAATCTAAGAAAGTTCTTACGGATGTCTTTCTGAAGGGTATGAATTGAATTAATGGTATATGATCGTGGGTATATTGAACTGCTATTTTTATCGGTTTATTTTGATTTTCAGAGTTAGAAAACTATGTATCGTCTTTTTCTTTTTCCAGCCATTGGTAATTTGCAGTTGCTTTTACTTGATCTAGTGGAGTCTATTCCATTTTTTTAGTATTTCTTATGGTCTCCTTCGTACGAAGGTTGCATCGGAAGGATATCCAGGCGTAAAAACTTTTTTTATTTTTTTTTTGTATGAATTAGTGTTAACTAATTTTAGACAATTAATTAACATTATAAATTTCACGCCACTTACCCCACTTAGTGGAATAAAGTGCGGTTGATGATGATGATTAAGCATGGTCTTTGAACTTGAGGAACAGGAAAGAAAATTATGGATCGAGCAAATTCAAACTTGATCCAAAGGATTAATGTTTGGGTCCAAAGTCAACGGAGCCCCAACACCCAAATCCAAAAGCCAAAGCCAAATTTAAACCTAATAAGGCCGAGCTCAACCTAACCAAAAAACTTTTCTGATTTTTGACCTTTGATTCATAGTCACATTCACGAGAAAGTTCCTCTGTGACGAGAATTCAAGCAGAAACTGTCATAATTACACTTGCATGGCATCACAGATCTAGTAAATTTTTATTCATTGTGGACGTAAAAAAATTGGAAAAAAATAGATGTCAGCCCAGTTTCCTTGAAGTTGAACAGCCCGCGAAGGTGCATTAATTTTAAAGGCTGAAACGTTATGCCTACTAAGGAACAATTTCACATTAGAATTTGTCCGTAAGATGCCACATGCCAAGAATTGAGATTAAAGATTAGAGATGTTCAAATGATCTTCTAAATGATAATTTATAGTTGCTAGCATACAACTGTGAAATTAAAGGAAAAAGAAGAAAAACAAAAGAACAATGAGGAAAAGACGGGGATAAAAAAAAAAAAAAAATCATTAGTGATAGAAAATTCTATTGTGGAAGAAGACAAATAATTGACCCAAGAAATGAAATTTTATTGATTTTTAGATCTGACACTTCAACTTACATTCACGAGAATCAATGACCACACTATTTATAAAGCTGAAAATAGAGATAAGGATTAAAACCACTAACTCTAATTAACTTCTACTAACTGACCCACAAACACATGATCTGATATTGCCTACTAACTGACCCATAAACACACGTATGGAAAATGCAAAAACTACCACTACCCATTACATAATTATAACTCATTCCACTACTAAGAAAAAATTACCTACTAACATAGAAACCCTTATTGTGTTCAATACACGTTAATGTTAAGAATGACAAAATTGAGGGGAATTAGGGAAAACATGAAGTGCCACTTATCTGCTTCTTTGTTACTTGTTATTCGATTCATTTAAATGTAGTGAATAATAATATGTGGGGGAAATTCACAATTCGGAAGACCCATAAAATCTAATCGAAATCGAAATTTGGTACCATCTAAAACGAACCAAAAATTTCGGTTCAGTGTTCGGTTTTCATTTTTAGAAAAAATTTGGTAACCTATTTTAGTTTCAACTGTTAATCTGTTATAGCTTTTAAATATAATTAATTTTACTAAAAGATTTTTTTATCTTTTCCAAGTGTTATGACTTTTAAATACTTATTTTTCTTGTTTTTTTTTTTTTTTTGAGTGAATACTTATTTTTCTTGTTAGGATGAAAAAGTTCACTTTTTCTGAGTGGAAAAATAGTTAATTTTCATGGTAGAAATTGAGAAGCACTTTTTCTTAGATTGTAAATACTTTAACTCAAAATGTGATTGTCTATCAAATATTTCAAAAAATAAATTATTCACTTAATTTCACTTTTCTATTACACCAATTAAATTTACCCATTTTCCAAAAGGAATCGTTATTACATATTTTCCTATAAATTTTATTATTCACATATTTTAACTATTAGTTATCTTTCAAAAAACCTATCAATTATATCAAATTATCATTTTTCTATTTTTATATCACATCATTTTTCATCTGTACTTTTTTATTTCATATACATTCAAATCTTTAAAAAAAAAATCGTATTCTCCTAAAAAGAATTTTACAGTATTTTCCAGCAGAAATAAAAACTTTAAAATGAAAGTATATTGAATAGCGCAAAGAGTTCGAAAAAGGGAAAAATTAACTTGTAGAATAGTAGACAATATATTTATATTTACTAACTTGCCATGAGCTTGTAGCTCAAGTGGTATTAATCACCATTTATAACGATTAATCGGGTTCGAACCCTCGTATTTTTAATTTATTTAAAATTTATCTTCTCCCCTCCAACCAAGAATCCCAACTTATTAAAAAAATATATTTATGACTTTTCACTATCCTTTACCAAATTGGGGCGGAAAACAAAACATATGAAGTGTCACTCACTCTATTCTCCACAATAAAAAAACCTCCTACTCTGACCCATAGCTCAACCCAGTAAAGGACTTGGGTGACGTGATGTATGATTCTTTGGCACCCATAGTGTGGTTGTTCGAATCCCTCTGCTAACGATTTACGAGGTGGAGGAAAACTTCTTGTGTGGTGACTCGGTCTTGGGCGACCCAAGGACCTGACTAGTTGAGGCATAACTCGCGCTTCACATCCTCCACGCAGCTCTGGGCAAGGGTAGTGGGGGCCCTCGGGATGGATGGGGTTCATTATTTTTTAAAAAAAAACCTCCTACAACTTTTTTATGGACCCCACAATTCAATTACATTTCTTAAAACTCATATCACAATAATTCTTTTTTTTTTTAATTTTCCCAAAAACATGGTTTGTAGTTACAATCCATGTTTGTATTTAAAAACCTCAAAGTTGTAGTCCCCAATGGCATGAGGTTTTTTTCACATGTTTTTTCTTCAAAAACCTCTACCAAAACCTCCACTGGAAGTGCTCTTAGGAAGTGGGACATTCGTTATTCATACTATATTATCTAGTATAAACAAAAAAAAAAACATAAATAGTGCACACAAAATAATAGGAAAGACAAGGTAAAATTGGATCACTCAATTTTTTAGTACAATGGAAGAGAGTAGAGTAATGTTCACATATAGTTATATGAGATCGAATTTGCATTCATAGTCCTATAATACATGCCTCTACCATCAGTTTCAAGATTCAGTCTAGTCTCAAATTTTGAGGAAAAACAAACATTAGTCTGACTTTGATCTTTTGGGAATATGGTGTATTCAAATTGAACTTAATAGTATTCTACAAGTTTATTTTGAATTTTATTATAAGATTTAAAAATTATATTTAAATTTAATCTCATATTAGCTATTTCCTCGAAAACTAATAATGTGAAAATATAAAATTTTGGTTTAAAAAAAAAAAGTAACAAAAAAGGTGTCCACTTTCGATATATTCTTTTTTTTTTTTTGAGTGACGATTTGTTGTAACGATCGAGTGTCAATTGTTTTGGTACTTTTTTCAGCCCAATTTTGCTGCGAAACAGATTCTATTGTCGGCCAATCCGAAAAAAAAAGGGAAATATTCAATCCCACTGTGTAATAGTGAAAACAGCTGTATTATGTCCTCTCTGCTTAATAGAGTAGGTTCCACCATTATATAACAAAGTGCCTGATGAATAGAAATCCAATTACAGAGTCTTGATAAAAAAATAATCAAAAGTTACATCCATAAACAACCATGGCAGAATCCACAGTAAGCTTGAAGCTCTTGATTGACAAACAAGCCCAAAAAGTCCTATTCGCAGAGGCCGGCAAAGAATTTGTAGATTTCCTAATTCACATATTTTCTCTTCCGGTGGGTACTGTAACTAACCTGCTTAGAAATCAAGAAAATGTTGGCTCATTATCAAACCTGTACCAAAGCATAGAAAATCTGAATGATTCCTACATACAACCAAATCAGACCAAACACACCCTTCTCAAACCTGTGCCTGAAGTTTCTGGTTCTGTTCCTCTGCTGGCCCTTAATGGTGCACAGGCGACTGCAAAGAAGTTTTATATGTGCACTCATTCTAGAGCGTATTCTTCTACCAGTTATGTTTCTGATGACCCAAACACGGTTTGTCCACAATGCAAAGGGAAAATGACCACAAACGTGTCATATGTGGCTCCTCCCAAAGGGCAACAAGGGTCTAGTGAAGGTGGGTTTGTGAAGGGGGTGGTGACTTACATGGTTATGGATGATTTGGCTGTGATGCCATTGTCTACCATCTCAAGCATCACTTTGCTAAACAAATTTAATATTAAGGACGTTAGTGTATTGGAGGAAATGGTGGCCAATTTTGGCATGAATGAGGTAACATTATATTCATCTCATGTTTACATGCAAATATTTTTTGGGTTAATTACAAAAACTACACTTTGTGATTATGTAGATACAATTCCGAAGGGGATATGGTATTTGTAATCTTGAAAGTTAACTGGGTAATTTGTTTAAATATTGTAAAAATGAAATGGATTCGTCAAAATATGGTAAAATTGGAGAGAATTGTGATTTTGTTCGTTGGTGCACATACTGACGTGTGCCGAAATTTATTTTCAATTTTTAATAGGTGGCGCACATTGTATGTACGCCAACACTATTTACGGATGGGGGGTGGGGGTGGGGGGTGGGGGTGGGGGTGGGGGTGGGGGGGGGGTGGGGGGAATGGGGTGGGAATTTAATAGGTGGCGCACAAAAGAGGTGCGCCACCCATTTAATTTGGCTGAAGTGGGGTTGGGGGGTGGGGTGGTTATTTAAATTATTTTATATAATAATAAATTAATAGTTAACTTATCCCATGAAATTAATTTATATGTAACTTTTTCGTTTTTTATCTGTTTTTAACGCGTGCAATATATCAAATTAATTATTTTTTACGATCTTGATTTGACTGACATCCATATCGCATATTTTTGCAAGAAAAAAATACATAATTATAAATTGGTCTCTATTTGAGAAGATTATTTTTGCACGATACACGTATAGTATTTAGAATTCGACAATACCGCTAATTTTAACCCTAAATACACAATCATAAATTTTACCTAATTTGGGTGAGGATAAACTTCACCGTATTGTCGAATTCTAAGACTTACGTGTATCGTGCAAAATAGCCTTCCGAAATAGACACCAACTTATAACTATGTATTTTTTTCTTGTAAAAATATGCAATATGGATGTCAAATCAAGATCGTAAAAAATAATTAATTTGATATATTGCACGTTACAAACGATAAAAACGAAAAAGTTACATATGAATTAATTTCATTGGATAAGTTAACTATTAATTTATTATTATATAAAATAATTTAAATAACCACCCCCACCCCACCCCCAACCCCACTTCAGCCAAATTAAATGGGTGGCGCACCTCTTTTGTGCGCCACCCATTAAACCCCACCCCACCCCACCCCCCCCCCCATTCCCCCACCCGCACCGTAAATATTGTTGGTCGTGCGCCATCGAACAAAATCACAATCCTCTCCAATTTTACCATATTTTGACGAATCCATTTCATTTTTACAATATTTAAACAAATTACCCAAGTTAACTGGAGTTCATCTTAATTAGGAGAAACATTAAGGATAGTTTTGTAATTATCCCTATTTCTTTTTGCCTAGGCTACTCAGTATCTCACTAGTGCAAATATATTTTTTTTTTTGGCTAGGCTGTGAAGCTGTTGAATGCTTCTCTGCAGTCTAAACAGGTTCTTACTGATGTCTTCCTTAAGGGTATAAAAAGTGAGTGAGTGGATGGCTGCTAGAGGTTGAAGATAACTGATGCAGAGAGCTTGGATTGTGCTGTTTTTTTCTTTAAGTTTATTTTGAGTTTGGACTTGGAAAACTTTGTACTCATCTTTCCTCCAGGCAATGGCAATTTGCAACTTCTTCTGAACTAGAGAATCTGGTTCCACATCCGACCCCGAAAAAAAAAAAAAACCAAAGAGCTAGAGAGATAGACTGAATCCCTAAAAGAAATAGTTCTTGCGCATATTGGATTTCCTATTCACTGTCGTGTTTCATCTGATATTTCAAATCCAAACATTCATTTAGTGAATTGGAACAAATTGGAAAGCAGTAAAGAATTAATGGTTTTTGGCATTAGAATTAGGGGCCAAGCAAAGAAATCTCTCTTCCAAGAGTCAAGACTGGTCCACACGGCAAGAAAACTTGGGGGAACGTGATGCAGGCATTGAATTTCAAATTTTCTCACATTTTCTATAACAATCCATTTCAACAAATCCATCAACAACCCATTTTACTAAACCTTAACAACCTAAAGAGCTTTTTTTTTTTTTCCCTGATAAATTGGGAGTATTGGTTGGAGAGGAGGAGATAAATTCCAAAAAATTGAAAGATACAGACTTGAATCCTGGTTAACACCCTTATAAAGGCGAGGATATCACATGAGCTACAAGCTCATGGTATTGCCAAATGCCAACCTAAAGAGCTACATACTGCAGGTCTTCTTTCTACCCCTTCATCGTTTCCACCGGAAAAATATTCACAATGTACCAAGGGTACAGACATACAAGCTCACTCCGCAAATAGAATATTTTCTTCACCTGCCAACTGAAGAATACACTAAACCGTGAAATAGCTAGTATCAGACACCAGCAGGTAACCGTAAACTGGCCCTTCCATACGGGCAACAATATGCAAGATTGACAACCCAAAAGAATGAACTAGTGGATAGAGTTTGGGTAATAAGTTGTCAAAGGAAAGATCAGTGGCATCAATTTTTTTGCTTAAATTGTTGTCACTAAAATGCATATCAAGACCATTTAAAATTTCTCAAATTTCAGATGGCAGAAAAATTAAAAACATATCAGATGGTTAGCGCCACTAGACTTTCAATCATCCTCATTTTCATCTTGGTTGTGCTTCTGTGCCTTATACATATATTCGCAACCTGGATTTAAGCAAAGATATAGCTCCAATTAAATATCATGGAACCATGTGGCAAATATTAGCACAGGATAGTTTGAACGAAGAGAAACAAAAATGTGACACCGATTATTAGTACCATATCAGATGAGGAGGCTTGCTCTGGATTTTTATCTTCTCGGACACGGAGCAATAGTGGAAACCGCAGTGAAATCCCTTAGTGAAGATAGGTAAAAGAGGAAACAATGTCGTGAGTTAGCAATCAAAACCGACTAGTTTAAACCGGGAGGAACATATTTACTAGTTATATCATCCGCAAATCGCCTGAATCTCGTTAGAGGCCATACAAACTTTTTTTTTTTTTTTTTTAAACAAGAAGCACCAGTACAAGATAGACATGAAAAAACAAAAAGAATGGTCGTGAGAATTTTTCTCTCGATGTTAGGGCCAGCCATTCATCTTGTACATGTATCTGTCACAAAACTTGGATTGGGTCTTAAACCGTAATTCTTTTACTTTGAAATGTCGGTTTACCACTTATTTGCACTTTGATATTCTATATTTAAGAAGTTGATATTGAGTTTAGTTCCCCTAGATTAACTAATTATTCTTCAACATATTTTCGTCTCTCCCCTTGAATTCTAGCTCTGTCAGGCCACAAAACTTGAATCGGGGCTATACAAACCGGATACAAGGATAGTAGAAGGAATTGAAGAACTATTTCGAAAATTAAAATAAAAAAATGATTGGAAAGATTGTCGTTTCATAATGTCCCTTCTGCCGGTGGTTGGTATGATTATCGGAATAGTTGTGATGGTGAAAAACAATAGCTCTCCACGTGAACATGAGAGCAAAAACTCATAAATTAAGACGAACTCCTCTCCTTTTGCGAACTCACAAAATACAAAGAAGCCTACACAAGCGGTGTAATTAGAGTGACTCAATCACTGCTAGGACATAGTCCTTGGCGGTCGGCCGATTCCGTACGCTTGCGCCAAGCTTCTTTGTAATTTGTGAGTTCACATATGGAGATCATCTTAATTGATGAGTTCTTGCTCCCATGTTCATGTGGAGATCCATTGTTTTTTACCACCACAACTACTCCGATAACCACACCAACCACCAAAGACAAGGAACACTAATTTTGAAACGACAATCTTTCCAATTATTTTTTTTTTTTATTTTAATTTTGTATTCGATTTGTATAGCCCCGATTCAAGTTAATCCAAGGAAAGAAGAAAATATGTTGAAGATTAATTAGTTAATTTGGTGGGAACTAAACTAAATATCAACTTCTTAAATGTAGAATATTTAAGTGTAAATAAGTGGAAAACTGACATTTCGGTAAAATAATTACGGTTTAAGACACAAGCCAAATTTTGTGACAAATACATGTACACGAAATGAATGGTTGGTCCCTAACATCATCATCATCATCATCATCAACTCCACCTTATCCCACTATGTGAGGTTGGTGGTGTGAAGTTTATAGTGTCAATTAATTGTCTAAAATTAGTTAACACTACAAATTCAACAAAAAGCAAAGTGGCAAAGTTTTTACGCCGATGCTCTTCCTAACGCAACCTTCATACGAAGGAGAAATGAGATGAAATTCCAAAACCATCATCATCATAGGTTTTTCCACTTGCATGGAAAATACGATGAGATGTCGATGAGTTGAGATAGTTGCTCTAGTCATGTCCCATTACATGATTGTCAACATGTCATCACGGAACATGACCACGGCTAACCCCTAACATCGAGAGAAAAATTCTCACGACCATTCTTTTTTGGCAAAACTTGCGTGAGACGGTCTCACGGATTTAGATCCGTGAGACGAGCCCTTACACAAAGTTTTAAAGGTTTTTTTTTCGATTTTATTTTTCTTAGGGTTTATATTTATTTTTTAGGGTTTATTTTGTTTCTTGGGTTTATTTTTAATTGATTTGGGTTTTTAGGATTTTTAGTTTTTTTGGGGTTTATTTTTTATTTTTGGGTTTATTTTTGTTTTTCGGGTTTATTCTTCATGGTTCATGTTTTTAGGGTTTACTTTTGTTTCTTCATGGTTCATTATTATTTTTAAATTTATTTTCATTGTTCAAGTTCTCAAGACGGAGCCCTTAGGAGGTCCGTCTCACTGGATTAGAATCGTGAGACCGTGTCACAAGAGACTTGCTCTTTTTTTTTCTTTTCACGTCTATCTTGTACTGGTGCTTATGGTTTAAAAAAAAGTTTGAAATTGGACTAACGGGATTCATGTTTATCAAAAGTACAGACTAAGAAATACGCATGTCACCTCCCATGTTAAACAGCTTCTAGATTCAAAGTTATGATTAAATGTGAAGTGATGTAACATCACAGGACATACAAACATGCAAAAGCAGTAAATAGAGAAGAAAACAGAGGCAAAAGATAAAAAGGGAAAACAAGATAAGAAGAGATGCCTTCATGAACAAGAATCTAAAAATGTGGAGTCGGACCTATGATAAGTGTGGAAGCAGATCAAATTAAAATTACCAGAGTAATAAAACATAAACTCAAGATCTCATATCCTTGTCCAGAACAGTTTGCTAACAAACTGACTGACATTTATATCTGATTGTTTTTCCGGATAAGCACTAAATTTTATCCAATTTATCTTTAATTCGATTATGCCGTATCAACAGAAAGAGAACCACAGTTTATAAGAATTTTCTGTTTCGGATTGGAGAGGTTTGAGGTAGGAGCTAATATTGGAGTATAAAAAATATCAATCAGATAAGTCGAATGAAGTTAAATCTTGAAATTCAATAAGCTGTTAAAAAAGATTAACTCGTGTAAATACGACATATGCATTTAGTATCAAAGGCCCTACTGCCTCAGTTCAAGCTTTACTCTAGCTTGGATTTCAGGATAATATAACAGAATGTACTATGAATATGAACCATGTTCCTTTTGAAAGAATTACCTCGTCAGGGTCCACAATACCAATGGCCGCTCTGTGAACAGGACTAATGGTGAGATCAGCAGCTTTGACCTCCCACACCTGAAAGACAATATGATCAATGTGACTTATCCTATACAAGAGATGTAAATTTGCTATCCAGTAGGGTCAAATGTTACATCCTAGAAAAAGTAGACAAAAAAATAAAAAGATGCTGGTTGTTACCTCAGTTGGTTCGAACCATATATCTGGACTGATTGCATCTGAATACCTGTAATATGACTGAACATGGCGTATATGTCAGAGAATGTGAGGAATGGTAATCTGTTAAGAAAAAAATTGAAAAGAGAAGAAAAGAAATTGAAATAGAGACAGATAGCAAGCACGCATACATATCCCCAAGGGAATCAGAACTAATTCAATCCAACCTTTGGCTTGGAAATAACTTTAGATCGAAGTCTGGCAGAACATTCTTCACACATTTCTTCAGAAAATCCAGCTCCTAATGAGAACCACATTGCTTAGACATTAAAAAGTACAGATAGGTAGATAGGTATTGCAAAAGATCAAGTAGCATTAAATATGTTTACAATGGCATCGCAGCTTAGATCAAGAAATAGTGCTTTACCAATTTTACATATACTTTGGAATTCCTCTTTGTCGCTATCATAACAAGCAAGGAGAAAGGCACCATAGACACCTAGAAACAAAAAACACAATGCCTCTGTGAATTTTGAGAACTACACCAAAGACAATATAAAATATTTCAGTCATTATGAGCAAAGAGAAAACATCGACACCACTCTGTCACATACAAAGCATTTATAAAAGTCGGTATTCTATCAGAAGAAAAGTGAGTTAATAACTTACCAGTGCGTTTCCCCCTGCCGTGAAATGCAGCAATGGGAACCAAATCTAGCGAATCACCAATACTGCAGAGCATAAAAACATTAACACTACCTCACAATGAGCTTAAGCAGTATTTCTTAGTTCAGACCAGTTATAAGCTTATGGGTTTACCTTTCCATATAATCCTTTTTCAGTTTGAGCCAGTTATTAGACCGTTTGGCAGGCTCATAAGTAGCATATTTGTTCAGTGTTTTGATGATCAACCCCTCACAGCTGGAGCAAACAACATAAAAAAGAAGACAAATTCTTGATATTACTTGACAGCTTTGGTAAAAGAAAAGGCTAGTAAGTATGTTAATCATTCAGCATATACTCAAAATGGGGCCAGATCACCCAAAAACTGATACAACATGACTAATCTTAGCTTAGTGCACAAACTTCTCTCCAATTCCTACTGTAAATGCAATAATGGAAAAACAAAACACGGCCATATCTAAATTGAAATATTCTGAAGAAATTCCCAGGGCCCTCTATGTTCAGTAAGATGATGAATCCACATTGTGTAATCCACAAATTTGATCAGTTAATATCTTTAAATATTTAAAGAAACAACACATCATTAAAAAATATACTTACCTAGAATTAACAGCATCATCAAGAAACTTTTTTATTTCCTCAAAATCATTTGATGTTATAGCAGTGGCAAACTGGAGAAAACTATGTTCTTCTTGAAATGACTTGTAAAGATGCTGCATAGATAGAACAATGACTAGATATTATTACTTGAGGAAAGATAATGAGCCACTCAGTGATAGTCCAAACTCGCAACACCGAGTGAGTAAGAACAAGATGCTGACTTTGCTGGTATTCAGAACAATTTTATGAGAGAAGCTTGATCACCCAAATGGAAGCTCCAAAACTACTAATTAGTGAAGCTGTTTTGGACAAACATGTCCAATGGTTTCAACGATATAACAAAATAATAGTCTAGAAACACATAAAAGCTGCAATAACAATTATGAAAATATATATTGAAGCCTGAGATAATTAAGCCACAAAAGACATCATACCTCTCTACGAACACTGAGTTGTTCCTGCAAGAGTTGTTGGCCATTAAGATATAGGATGTCAAAAGCATATATGCAGACGTCAACTTTGATTTCACTCATGGCAACATTTTTCAGAGCACGCGTGCTGAGAATCTGAATAAGACAAATTTGTAAGTAACATAAACAACAACAGATACAAACAGCAATACAAAATTTGACAACTCCAACTGTTCTATTCAACGAACAAAATATGCATATCAACAAACAAAACATAAACGGATCTAACAGGTGTATCACAACATAAAGAAAGCAAAAGCAATGCACCAACATGCAAAGAGCAAAGCAGAGGAGCCTTGAGAAGAAATGCCAAAGGAGAAAGGTGGAAACAAGGATGCTGATAAGTACTTAATAAATGAAGTGATCTTTAGTTCCACGCATTGTTCCAAGTTCCAACCACTATGAAGAGGTATTTGAGATATAGTCATTGTCCATACCCTTTAACCTTCAGAGTTGTGCCCATTTATCAAAGAAAGCTTCACCCAGACTAGAACTAAATGTATCAAAACCATAATCCAAAACTGTAATAAATTCCCTTTAAAGTGTGTCTCATAGCTAGAGAAGAATGGAGAATGGCACGGATATCATTGAAAATGACTGAACTGCATGTAAAATGAAAGCGTTATAGAAGGACACAGTGGAATAGGCCAGGGCGAATTAAATCCACTTTAAGCAATCTATCAGCGTAGTGCAGCCCATTTGTGTTTCAACACCTTTCATCAATATTCCTTATGGGCATTTCAATATTTGCTTGCTGAAAAGCATTATACGACTCTGATTAAAATACATTATATGGTCTTTAGAATCACTATTCTGGCAACCAATACGACTGTCACATGGCTTCAATTTCGTTTATCATAGTGAAAAGTAAAGCAATAAGCCATAATGCAAAAAAAAACAATGAATTATCACAAGATAGTTCTTATTCAAGTTGAAAATGAATTATCACAAGATTTTCACCTGGAAAGGTTGGATTTTCTGTTTGTCACGGTCGTATGCAACAAGTTCACAGTCGAGAACAAATGATGTTACAGAAGGCTTTCTTAATCTGCATATAGATGGTAAATGATAGCATCACAGTCTACTCAAAAAGTTCAAGAAATTGTCAGCACAGAGGATAAATCTCTCAGAAAAATGATACGCCACATATGGAAGAAGTTCCCACTCTTAGGATTAAATAATTATGAAGAATAAGCAAATCTTACATCACCAAAAGTACTAAAAACTTATGAATAGGTTCTAAATGATCTCCAGAAAGAGCGATTATTGCATCAGTATTTTAGATATCTCACAAAAAGCTTTCTAGATTCATTATGCTGGAAACAAAAGTTAATAAGACATAAGGTACTCGACTACAGATATTCGAGAATTAGGCATCATAGATTGAAACTCAAAAAATGAAATTAGCCTAAAGCTATTCGCTAAATACCTTTTGATAGTAGCAACAACATCTGGAAACTTTCCAGTCACCCTCTCTGCACTTCTACCGTAAATCTCCACTGAGCCATTCTCCATATAGTGTATCTACATAGAAAGTTATCGGTTAAAGTACACTTTATTCCACGCCTCAAGAACTTTAGCGTATTCCTTGTATTAAGTATTATCACCTGAGCGCGTTGTCCATCATACTTGTATTCACAGGTGAACTCCATATTTTGAAACTTTTCCACAATTTCAGATACTCCTTTAGTTGGTTTAGCTAACATGGGTCCAACTGGAATACCAGGTGCAAAGTTACATGTCTTTGGGAGATTCCACACACCACCATACAGAAGGGCAGGAACTATCTTATCATAGACTGGAATTACAGAATAAACTTGTTTCACAATCTTTGCAGCCTGCCAGAGAGAAAAGAAAGTTTAAGGAGAAACGGTAAAACCTATAAATATATATATATATATATATATTCTAGTGAAGGCACATAATAAGCATATATAACATGCTAAATTTGATCTGACAGTCAGATACGTGGATGAGATAAACCTAAATCTCAAAGGCCTCAAAAATCATGATGGCAAAATCGTGGAACAGAAGCTTAGACTAAACATCCAGTCAAGTCACGAAGACATGAGACTTCGTCTGATCACCGATTCGAATTCACTAAATTCAGATAGAATGCTTGCTACAGTAATGATTACGATGGCACAATCAGTATCTAGACAGTTCTTGAATCTTGGCCTTTATTATCTTGAACCACAACTGTAGCAAATAAATAACATTTACCCTTTTTAGGCAATATCAAAAGCAGAAAGGGTAAAGGCCATTTACTTGCATTGCCAGAAATCTTATTTCGTCATTCGCGTTGCCAGAAATGGTAGGATAAATGGCACTTTAATTTAGACAGATGGAATCAAGATAATCTCAATTTTCATCTATTATATCAGCAAGTTATATACGAGAACACACACCATAAATCTTATTTGCTATTCTGTATCTTTTGTTATGTCAGCAAAAACATTAAAAATCAGCACCCAGATATCTTTAAAAAATGCTGCAAATTTGAAATTAAAATTTTGGTTCCAGGAAAATGGCAAGGCCTACTACTGAGGTACTCAGTTTTAAAGCGTAATAACTTACTTCTTCAAGAGGATCAGCAACCTTAGGAAGAGATGAATGCTTCTCGAATATACGGCAGCATGACCCAGTGCTACCAAGAGAGTTTGTTCTGGCATACCAATACGCAATTTTTTCTGCATATATTGCTCAAACCATGTTTATAATAAGCGACATGAACTAAATGCAACATCAAACAAATGCATTTAATTGACCTGGAGCAAACGAATCAAATACTGAGGTTCACAATCAGTGGCTGCAACTAGCAGTGCCTTTATGTGATTCCTTTTTTCTCTTGACTATCATTGCCAGATTCCTGCGGAAGTTCACACATTACCCAAGAAAAACAACATCAGAGTTCCAGCGAGGACCATCATTAATAGCAAAGACGAAAAGAGAATCCCTCTCACAAGCTAATGAAAAGAGCATCATGCATCTGTAACAGAAATAGAATTCCCACAGCCAGGCTTGGGAAGTTGGGCATAATAGGCAAGCAAGTACAAGTATTAGTAGCATAACAAAAAATGGATGTGAGCTATATAGATTACTAAAGATAATACTGCAAATCTCATCAAAAGAACGTTTTTGTAAATTTAGATGGTTTTAATTAACATTCAATAAGCTTATAAGTCATAATTGCAGGAAGATCACCACGACAAAGATGTGAGTTTTCAATAATGGATGCCTAGGACACTCAAAACATCAAATGAACTCAGGAGAAAATTTTGATTCCCCAATAGAAGAAACAATTAAGGAAATCAGATTGTATTATTCCTCCATGAAATTATGTGCTTTATTTCATATTCCAAAAGTACTGGCATGTCAATGATTTAGACTCATTTCTGCATTTCTTCAGGCATCAATGTTTTAGTAAACATCCTTACATTTTTTTCCAGAACACTTCCTAGTTTAATTCCTAACTTACTAGTCTTTGTGCTACAAAAGATACAACAGAAACAATAGCATAATAAGGTTAAAACCTATACAGAATCTCAGATTCGGTTTTTGTATGTTATCAACGGTGAAACGGCCTATCCTTCTACAATAGCGTGACTACATCGAGCATAGAACTAATTTCCTGGGATATAAAATTAAGAAGAAAAAGGCAAGGCATCTGAATTGTAGACCTACAAAGATAAAGAAGGTGACCATAGCTAGAACCACATCCACAGTAAAACAGAACATATCAATAAGAAGTCGAAACATATCAGCAGAGTACCTTGGCAATAAGCCGAAATGTGTCAAACACTTGGGAAATGGTTAATGTTTCTCGTTTACGAGATAAACGAGAAGCTTTTGCTATGAGACCTAAATCTCCAAGCTCCTACAAATAGGAAACATCAAAATGAGGAACTTCCAACAAATTAGCAAGAAGGAGCAAATGGAAACAATTCAGAAAGAGGTCCATCATAGTTACATGGTGTCCAACCATATATAATAAAGGCAGATGGTATTTAAACAGACAACATGAAGCACAAATGAGCACAACCAACATGCCTTCTTCCAGGAGAAGTACAAGCCACAACATAGACAATTCATTGCATTTAATTTTTCCAATGTTCACATCCTAGTCAACCCTAATTTCTCACAGCTAACAAACAAAATAAAACAAAAAGGCACAAAAATCACGCAGAAATCTTTTCAAACTTCAGTGAGAACAAAATTAACTCCCATAATCACCTTGTATTGCATCTTAGCATGTGCTTCTTCAGTCTTACAAGCCTCTGCAAGTGCCTTGATAATCGACGCATCCCCAATACCGAGCTCGAACCCTCATGCGCAGGCGCTATCCTATTCGCCAAAAGGTACACAACAGGCAACAAATCATCCGGTGTCGTCTCGATGACTGTCCTCAGCATATTACACACAATCTCCGTGATTGCAATCCTACTCGACTCATTTGATATAGCATCAAACGCCTTCACAACAAACATGAAAGGCACCCTCTTCTTCACATTGAAATTGGCAGGTTTTTCTTCAATTCCATTAGACTATTGGTGTATTGACGTCGGCGGCGACTGTGATATTTAAAGTATGAAAGGAAACACATTAGAATATTTGGGTTTTAGCGTGAAAAAGATGATGAAGTGAGATTGTGTGTGAATAAAAGTTTCTCAGTTTCAATCTTAAAGGATAATTCCAGTCATGAAGTTTGGCAACAAGATCATGATCCTGTTTTGGCGAATATACATAATCTTTTGGTACGGATTTTTGCAACAAATATCACAATACTGATTGTGAATATACATAATCAATGTTTTGATACGGATAGCAATGGACTCCCGCCAAATTCAACTTCCCTGAGCAACTCCACCAGTCTACTATTTATAGTGGATTATGCTATATTTTCAAGGAGAAATCTTCTCCAACAATCCACCAAATTCTACGATATTTTACAAAATAGGAACAGTTCTACATCGATCCACCAAATTCTACGCTATTTTACAAAATAGTAACAGTTCAACGTGGAACAGTTCAACATGGAACAGTTCTACATGTAGCGGGGACTGTTCCACACTATTTTTCTCTTTCTTTTACCTTTTTTCAGGAAATTTCTTGTTCATTATTTAGTAATAATAAATCAATAAATTATGTTCTTAATTATCATGTGATGTTTTTTGTAAATTAATATTTTTTGTTAATTGTTATATTATGCTCATTTTCACATATATCACAAATTAAAAAAATAATTTACTTATAAAAATTACTCAAAAAAAATGAATTCATAAGACGCGTTCATAAAATTACAGTCATTTAAAATACATCTAATAACCTAAAATACATTAAATTAAAATAAAATTAACATAACATAAAATACATAAAATAACCTAAATATACATGAAATTAATTGCATTTATCATGTAATTTATGCTTTTGTTAAGGATCTATTATGGAATGTTCATTTTATGTTCAAATTAATTTTATTAATTTTTAAGGACTTAAATATAATTTTTCAAATTAACTAATAATGCAAATTATATTTGTATTTAAGTATATTAGAAAAACTAAATATTAAACAATAATATATAAATTATATAAATATATATATATATATTTATATATATGCGAAAATTATTAATTAATAAATACATTAATTCAATATAACAAAGAATAAAAATGGAATATTTCAATTTAGAGTAAAATATATAGTTGACTATTGGAGTTGGATCTTGAATTCCTCAAAATCTTCCTATAAAATAATGTAAACACACACAAAAATACATCGAATCTTTGGAGATGTTCTTATACCCATTATATTTGGTGCTAGTTTTAACAGTGCAAATAAGCTTTAGGTCACCTTTGATATTTTTATTGTCAAACTCGATTTGACCTTAGCAATGGCAAATAGGCGGGCGGGGGGTGGGTTTTAGCATTTTGAGTATGTGAACAATTTTGCGCAAGAATCAACATTGTAGTTGTGATGGAATTTTTTTGTTTAAATGATGATTTTAGTGTATGAAAATATTAGAGGTGGCAAAATCCATTTCGGCCTACCAAACCATCAGGTTTGGGATGGGTTGGGTCATGCTTTTTAGGCGAAAAAAATCGAGCCTATTTGGGCTAGCTCGACGTTTTCTACATGGAGTGTATACATGGGGTGGGCTAGTCCGAGGTAATTTCGTGGCCCGACCAAATTTGGGCCAAAGACGGCCGACCAAAATTTTGAAAAATTTCGACGGGCTTGGATCGGATGGCCCGACCAACCTATTGCCATCTCTATAAAATATGCCCTAAAATTGAGTATTATACAATATTCATTTTTAGTGCGAAATTTACTACAATTGCTCGAGATGGGTGTAGATTTTGCTCTAAAATAGTGCAAAAATATGCACGAAAATTGTGCAAAATGTTGGAGATGATCTAAGGTATTTGATTTAGTGTTTCAAGACACTAGTGGATATTATGTGTACAACAATGATATATTTTATACATATGTCATTCATGTAAAGTAGTAAAACACCAAATGAAACAACATACCAAATAAGATATCCGAGCCATGAGATACACGTCAAAGAAAATAGGGATAAGGACACAATTACTCCACTTTTCTCGGACAAAGGACAGAAGATTACGTTTCCCGTGATTTTTGGACAATATTACGCTCCGCCCCTTTTTTGGATAAAAATACGCTCCTGCTGCCAAAACTCCCGGATTTTTTTACGTTGTTGTTTTTTGTTGTTTCAAACATGTTTCTTCTAATCAAATTTCAAAGAAAAAATAAATTTTGTCCCCGTTAAATAATCTATTTTATATTTTGAAAAACTTATAAAAAAATAAGAAATATACACATAAAACAACACATATTAAAACCAAACAAATTGAAAATAATATAGAAACAACATGAGTAATAAACATATTTCAAATTTTGATTCAATGCATGAAAACATAAAAACATAGAAACAACCAATAAACAATATAAAAAAACACCATATGAGCAAAAAGAGCTTAAAAATAGGTAAAATTGTATTTAAACATCGAAAAGTACGTGGAAACGACAAAGAAACATAAGAACAACATTAAAAACGGTATGAAAACAACCTACAAACATCATAAAAAATATTAAAAACATCACATGAATAAAAAGAGCTTAAAAGTAGGTAAAATTGTATCTACATATTGAAAACTAGATGGAAACAACAAAAAAATTATTCGTACAACATTAAAAATATTATAGAACAAAACAGAAAAATAATATACAAAATAAAAAAATGAACAAAAAATAGCATAAAAATACGTAAAAGTTGTTTTGAATCAAAATAACAAAGAAACAAATTAAAACAACATATAAAAAGATACATGAACAAGAAAAAATGAAAAAAATGTAAAAATAATTAAAAAAATATGCAGGGACGTAAAAGGAAAACATTAAGTACAAAAATGATAAGAAAGATATTTAGTGGTATTTTTCAAAATTTGGGGTATTTTGGGAATTTCTCAAGAAAAGAAAAGAAGGTTCCACCAATTATTATAGCCTATATATAGGCACTAAGTGAGAAACGTGGGCTGTCCCAATACTATTGGGCTTACAAGCCTAAAGTCCCATACACAAGAACATCTATTTTTCTAAACAGCCCGCAACACTTCTTTATCAAACTCAAAACGCTTTTAGTATTGGTTATATTATAATGCTGTGTTTATACTTCATATGTCCATATTTATTGCTTTTATTTTCTTTGAACATCACCAAAAAAAAATTATATGCTAAAATAAATTTTTTGGTCGAAGTATATTCTTAATTAAGTAATAGTGTGAAAATACTAATTTTTAGTCGTTACTTATATATAAGAACTATAATAAATTTACACTTTTCAGTCGTATTTAAAACTTTGCGTAGTAAAAGAACACCTATAATCTGATGGGCTCTACATTTAAACACATGTAATATTTAACATATGATACAAGTTAATGGACAACCAAACTGTAACCAATTTCTTCTATAACTAATTTCACTGAAACATTTTTACAATATATCCTCCAAATTCATTGATAAACACCCACATAATCTCATATGCTATCAAGACCCGAATTTATTATTTATTCTTTTGTTTCTTGACATCTCAAAACATGAATCATTATTTATTTTATTAAGAAAAATTACTTAAAATTATTGCTTGATAACACTAATTTTCAATCATCATTTTAAAAATAACATTATAAAAATCTAATAAGTTCAACTATTAACTAAAATTTTGAATCGAGTCAATTAAATATTGAGACAGATGGATACAAATTTCTTCACCTTTTCTCCTTCTACATAATAATCTTCTTTATGTAACGGTCGCATGCGATTAGACACGCTTAATCTATTATTTGTCACATACTTCCCGACAAAAAAAAAAACAAAGAAAAGAAAGAAAGACGATAAAAGAAACCGCGTTATATGTACACCTGATGAAACTAGAAAGTCATGTATATATAGAGACAAGCCACTTGGGATACCTATTTGGATCTCGATGTAAATATCATGACACCCTTGGCCCACCCATCACTTTTTGTAAAGAGAGAAGTGACCGTACATTGACAAAGTAGGTAATTTACGACACGACACACTAACCTAACACAAGTAAATTATGAATAGAATTGGTTTGAGTCTAAATAATACGAATAATAGACAATTATGTTTAACTTGAAATGGCATGATTAACCATTTGACACAATTATGAAGATATTATGTTGTTTCAAATGTATGTTGACATAGTTTTTAGATTAAAATTAAATTATACAATCATATAAATATAATAGGTGAGTTAACTAGAGTTTTCAAAATGTATGGTCAATTTTGGTCGACCAAAAAACATGAATAATAAGAAGGTGGAATTAGGTTTTGAGAAGTCCGCACGAAAAGTTAAACAAGTCGGTTATGATTGAAAATTTTGACACGAATAACATTAATTTTATGTCTTGATACGACATGAGGTGTACCCAAACACGAATTCGAATTGTCACCCCTAACTACATATAACTAATTATTTATTTCTGATACTATAGTTAAATTAGGTTTTATTGAAATTCTTTTATTATAATTTAAGTACTATTTTGAATGAAGTTGAATTATAAGTGGACTGAATTTGAACGTTTAATCGAGCTGAATGAATTAAGTTCTAGTAGCTTAATTTGTTTAATTTACACTTATCTTTCTTCTTAATTTTTACTAATATAGTCAAGCTCAAGTTTAATTTCAATTTTGTAGAACGGAAAAATGTACTCAATGTCGTTTTTTTCTATATATTCACTAATCAAGTCCAGAACATTATCTTCTAAAGTCTATTTTGGATCGAGTGCCGAATAACTGGACTTATTTGCCAATCATACTTTTTGTAATGAGAACTCTGAAATACGTAGAGGAGAAAATCACAAGCTTATATAACTTGAAAATCGATTAAAGTTTATTACTCTCTCCGTTCAATAAGATAGACTATTTTTCTCTTTTCGCCCGTCCCAATTTATAGGTATATTTCCTTATTGAGAGTATTAATTACACAATAATAGACTAAATTACCCCTATTTAATTCACTTTGTTTGAGACTAACAATAATATACTTCCATTTAATGTAAGGGCAAAATAGGAAAAATATAGAAAAAAATTATAATTCCAATTATATTTATTATGTTTTCTTAATCTGTATTTAAAAAACTCTATTGGTCTATCTTATTGGGACGGAGGCGGGAGTAATTATCAAGAACAACCATTTCACTAAAGAACACGTTGCTAACGTACTTGGAATTAATTCGATAAGTTTTTTTGTATACACCTGTGTTTTTCACTATTCCAAGTTACACAATTTCCTTCAAAAACAAAAAAAAGGTTACACAATTTTATTCAAAAGCATATATTTTATGGTTTCATTTTTCAAGCATTGTTTTTGCCTATTTGAAACATGATCAAAACATGTTTGTCATTCTTGACAAAAAAAAACATGTTTGTCATTTCCATTTTCAACCAAAAGAAAAGAAAAATATCTTTTTTTTTTTTTTAATTTTTATGCATATAACCATATCAATTTCAAATCTAAGCACCTAATTAATCAAAATATCACCCATACTATTAATATTTGACAAAATATTTACAATTTTTTTAAGAAAAATCAATATAATCAATTAGCTAATTAAATGGGATCCTAACAAGTTAATTTGTAATTCCTCAACTCAATATAATGTGAAGACAAAATAAAATAATAGATGCCATTAGTTATTACTTTTACAACAAAATGTCATTCTCAATAATTACGTACCCAAACATATTTTTATATTCGTATAAAATTTTAACACAAAAATACCGAAAATTAGAACAAAAAAAAAAAAAAAAACCAGATTTAATTTACAAGGCCTAAGGCAGCGATTGGATAAGAAACAAAATTCATTTTCGTTCCGCTAGAGAAATTTTTTACACCAAACATATGATTGTTTATGAAAATTCGAGAAAATATACTATGCTCTCACTTTCACTTTTTCTTATTTTTTTCTATCACCAATCACATCTACACATTTTTTCACAAAAACTAATCATTATTACACATTCTCCCACAAATTTCACTATTCATTCACTCACACATTTCTAACTACCAATCATTATTTTACTATTCTTAAATCAAATCAACTTTCATCATTACTTTTCCATCTCACATCCAATCACAATCTCAAAATTCATCTTTTTCTTCTAAAATATTTTTTACCACTATTCTCTAGCAAAATGAAAATTTTCAAAATGAAAGTATATCCAATCGCGCCCTAACCTTTTCTCTCGTTGAAGAAGAATTTGCCTCTCCCACGGGGTCCATTTGAAAATTTTAGTGAATCGCCTCCTTTTTATGACTATTGTGAAGATCTACATTATGACTCCTACGATTAAAAACGATATATATATATATATATAGGGGAGGGTTATATGAGACTCATGCCTTATGTAAGTATGTAGGACCAAATCTGAACCATAGATCAACAAATTTCAATGGCTAATATTAAAGATGCATAAAATATATAAAAAGCCTAATTAAATAGATATAGGGGTATATTAGTCCAAAGCAAACAATCAAATCCCATGAAATTAGGAGCGATTACCCACAATATATCTTACCATCCAAAATAAAATTAAAATCACGAAAAAATGGCCTCAATTAAAGTCTTCTTCTTCACCAAGATGTCTGCTACCTCTGTAAATTGTTCCATTAAAATCTGGAAAAAAAAAACGTCTGCTACCTCGATAAATCGTCCATTTGCTTAAGGGTATATAAAGTGTTGCTTAATTGTTATAATAAATGTGCTTATGAACATGAACAATGTTGCTTATTTATTGCTTCTAATTTGCGTTTTTCTGATAAAATTGCTGCTTTGAAGAAATTGCCTTTTATGAAAAAAAAAAAAAAAATTGCTCACATAATGCACTCATATTGCTTGTCCATCGAGTATATGTTGCAAATGCACGATAAAATGTCAAATGGTGCCTCTTAGCGCTTACGAAGAAGAAATAATTTGCTAATTATCTACATATTTTTGCTTATCTATTGAATATTAATTGATTTTAATTTTAGTTTATATTTAATTAATTGTTGTTAAGGATAAGTAGTAAAGTTTGTTTCAATCTCAGTAAAAAAAGGGAGTTATTTTTTGTAGTGCCCACATTTCGGATTTTTTGGGATTTGTTTGAAACCGTGTCTCTGATCTTATCTGCTGTGAGAAATATGTTGCTTATTGAAGACAAATATATTGCTTATTGAAGACAAATATGTTGCTTTTTTTGGATATGTTTGAAATCATATCTCTGAAATTCTTTCTTTCCTTTCACAGTCAAATTTGCAATTAATATTGACGATCCTCCCATTTTTAAGATCAATCATTTGCTTAGGTATATATAAAGTGTTGCTTAACTGTTCTTATAAAGTTGCTTATGAACATGAACATTGTTGCTTATTTGTTGACTCTATGTTCCATGCTTGACTACACAATAGATGTTTAAAATATACTCGATACCTTTTAGTAATAATACATTGGAAAGGGAGGATTAATAATATGCCTAAGCAACGGACGGAGTATACAAACAATTTCTGAGGCCCAATAGGAATTTAAATTTCGGACACCAAAAATTCATCAAAAATTTATCGCTTGTATAAATAACATTGCATATGTTATACCGTAATGTTGCTTATATAGCATTTGCATCCTGCTTAACTACTCTAAAAATTAAACCAAACCCAACCACAAATTTAAAAATCCAAAACAACATATAATGTTCAACCATTTGGTCAAAAAAAAAAAAAAAACATCAACATTGTTTTTCTATAATCCTACGTTGTTCCGAAGAAACTTCTTTGCCTCTCCCGGATTCAATTCCCTCTCGCTCATTCATATCATCCAAACAAATCACAACGGTATATTTCCCGCACATCATCAATATTTGGTCTTAATAAGCAATATATTTGCACCAAGTATTTTTGTCATTATAAGCAATATTTACTACACACATAAGTAAGTTGTACTAGCAACATAAGCAACTCATATACATCTACCCATACGACCATCTAACAAAAAATCACATTACAACAAAATAAGCAACATTTTTACGCCTCGTAAGCAAGATCTTTCGCTTAATAAGCAAACATTTAACAAGAAAAACAAACTAATTTTTGCAACGTATAAGCAATATTTTCTCATACATGATAGCAATGAATATATCCTTAATAAGCAATATTTAACATTAAAAAACTATACGAGATCTCAAAAACTATTCTTCTAATAAACCCCAAACAACATGTACTAAGAAAAAAAAACCAATTTTATTCAAGAAGAACAACTATTAACGATAATTAAAAAAAAACTCAACCTTCTATAGAGCAACAATGATTAAACAAAAAAAATATCTTTCTCGGAAAACTAGCACAAAAAAAAGCAAAAATCTCTACAAGAAACTAAGGGGGTTTTTTCCCCATAATTTGTTTTTAAACACTAACATTTTTCTCCCCGAAAAAAAAATTCTTCTAAAAATCAAGCACAAAAATCGCAAAAACAAAAAAAAAAAAAAAACCATAAACCGTACAAGCATAAGCGGGATAATGTACCATCCGCAAAAATAAATTGAAAAAATGGAAGAAACCTTAAACTCACTCTCTGTTGCATAATCAAGTTGTTGTCTATTAAGCCAAACATGGAAGAGTGAAGAAGAATCATCTTTTCTCTTAGTTCGCTCGGAAAGTCAACAGCAACCAGGATGTTGGATTCAATTCCACCTCATAACACAAAATATTTGCGAAATTGAAAGACGACTTATTTTCTCTCAGCAAAAGCAACGGTCCAAAGAGTTAGAAAAATTGGAAATCCAATAGCAAATTTCGATCATCTCTAGACTTGGCGTTTCTCGTGTTCGGCTTCAACCACCCCCCCACTCGTCCAGCTCAAAGCGATCGACATGGTTATATTTTAGAAGATAGACAATATTTTAGATTACACACATCCCTTAAACCGTTCCTAAATTTTAGCCCACTACCAAAAATAATTTCCTCCCAAAATTGATCTTAATTAAAATTACCAAAAAGTCCTTTTTTTAATTAAGTTATATATTAAAAAATGATAAAATCTGATTAATCTCAACCGTTTAAAAATTAAATCAATGCCTCGATTTGGTCTCGTGTACTCACATAAGTTATGTGGACTCACCCGATCCAAATCCTATATATATATATATATATAGGGATGGGATCTCATGTGATGACTCTTACCATGTGGCGGTGTGGGATGAGATCTCATCCCTACATCCTAAACAATCAATGATTTAGATTAGTCCTACAAAACACCATTTTATAATTATTTTTAATGCCAAAAGGGCATTTCCGTAATCCACAAAAAATGGGTAATTAAATACCATAATTAATAACCTATAATCAAGGGATCTTCTTGATTGCAATCTTGCCATAACAGTAAATTGATTATCAACTTTCCATAATAGAAACGCTGAATTAGGGGCAAAAATAACGGATTATGTAATCTTCTTCACTCTACATTCACGATAAAAAACAGGAAAAAGAGAAAACTGCACCAAATTCATAGAAAACGATAATATTGTACATTAGAAGCATATTTTGGTGTATATATATGCATACTTCGGTGTTTTATAATCAAAAAAATTATGGTGTACAAATAATTCCATTACAGTACCATAAAATCATATTTTGGTATACACTTGACCAATATTTGGTGATAATATAAACATTCAAAAGAGTGCATTATTAGATGTTTAATTTAGAATATTGTATGATAATCTTTGAAACTATTGTATATTTTGAAAATTAAATAAAAAAACTTGACCTAAAGCATAAATGCTTTGAGTGTGTAATTGTTACATGAGTGCATGTTTATTGTTAATTATACACAACGTCATCAGTGATTATGAGCCAACTTGTCATGTGTTCATGTTTTTTGGTATTTTAATACCGTTCTCAATTTTAAATCTATATGTCCGCAAAGACTACTAATCGTATACCAACACAACGTTAATTGTATGTTTGTAATATATGAGGTTTAATTTTTTAACCAATCACATTGAAATCCAAAAACTATCGCGATTAAAGTACTACAAGACAAAAATTGCTTATAAATTATACATTGACACGGTTCATTAAACAAGCTGCGTAAACAAAAATCGGGGACTCATTTATTAAACGTGTAAACACCAAAACTATCGGCAATTACACCTAATGTTCTCTTTTTCGCAACCAATAAATTAACCTCCCCGGTAATTCTTCAACATTTATACCCCACAAACTATCAAGCCCATTTCAATTCAAAATGACTCTAGTCTGAAAATTGTTGAGACGAACCAATGCGCCCGATAGAACATTAGGCACAGATCTTGTCCTCAGTTTGGGCATCGAAGCTTTCAAAGCAGATTTTGCGGTCTTGGACCTCTGATTAACATCACGCGCACCCTCGCTCGGCCCTGGAGATGCAGGTCTCTTCATGTTTCCTCGTGCCATTGAACCTGGAATTGAGAAACATTTGTGAAAATATTACACTATGTACATGAACTATACTAATTCTGCAATGTAGCAAAGAGAATACAACATCTAAACTAATTGTGCACTAAATGTACTCTAACTGTATACGAAACTAATACTATTTAAACATCATTTGTATGTCCATTCTATACAAATTGCCACACTTAAACAATGCATCAAAACACATATTCATGATATTATAACAATACTAAATGTACACCAATACATATATACATTGCCTTTTTTTTTGTGCAGTGGTCATACAAAAATACCAAAACCTATTTATTTATATATGAAAGGTAGAAAAATATATATCATTCCAGGGATAATCTACACCAAAATAACAGGTTGGTTCAAAATAGAAACACAAAAAAAAAGAGCTAATTTAGTGGAAAGGTTATACCAAAAGTACTAAAAGATATATCATACTTACGCAAATTTACACCAACTAAAAAGGAATGATTTCCTCGGAAAGGACGAAAACCAATTTCAATAACATAAACATTACACAATCCATTACCTAAATATACATCGTTTTATCTAATTTAATACAAAAATATCTCTCCCAAAATCTGCCACATTTCGCACAACAAATATTTCCATAAGCAAGAAAAAAAGAGATTATGTAAAATCGATGAACAAAACCTAGGAGATTCAAAATAAATAAAAAAAAAATGTGTGCTCTACTTACGCAACTAACACCCAAAACCCGGAAAAACATCATCATGATTCGACGAAAAAAATGAAGAAAAAATGAAGGATAAACCCTTACTACAAAAAAGTACACTAAAAAATTGGAAAAAATAGAATAAAAACTGACCTTTACCAATACTACCAAGGTCGTTTGGTACTTTGATGTCGGAATGGAATCGAAAAATCTTGGAAAACCGACACGATATTCTTGTTCTCGGCTAGCAACAATAAAATGGAGGAGAAAGAAGAAAAGCGAGATTTCAATCGATTCTCTGGCTAAAAAGAAGAAGAAAGAGAGAAAAGAAGGTTTTGATTTTTGTGAAAACGAGATTGCAAGAAAGTAGGAACCGATTGAATGAAATCCCAAAAAAGGGGATTATGAGGGGTTTACCAAAAATGGATATATAATTATGTGTACAAAATTCCCATTATGCCCTTAAATGGGTTGAGTTGAATATAAAAAAAAAAGAAAAATTCGAAAAAACAAGGGCCTTAGGATTAAACAAGATAGTGGCTTAGATTGATCCACACCGCCACATGGTAAGGCCCTTGCCACATATGATCTTATCCCTATATATATCAATGATAAAATTTTGCAAAATAATGTCCTTGAAGGTCCAAACATGTCATCTACATTAAGTTTTTTTTTCATATATATAAATTGAAATATTAAAGGAAAGAAAAATGTCTTGATCATAAGACGATCGGGTATCAAAGGAAAAACATTGCAAAACTTGAGAAAATGAAACAACAAAAATAACTTAAAGACGCAATTTAAATGAAGAACGTCTATTTCTATAGGATTTTCGAGTGATATTGTCATTTATTTTTCTTTTTGCACGTATCGAGTATCTATCTTCTTGATGGTCCGAGACTACGATGCCTCCTGTGGAAAGTCGTCCCGGGATCCTCGAAGCCACAATTTTCATAGTCTTCATAGCTTATGAGAAAGCACATGAGTGAATCATGACAAGCGAAGTAGTTGAGGAGTCGCCTACCTTGGTCTTTAAAGCTTCCGATTTGTCTCGCATCAACTTGAAAATCAATGTTAAGAGGATAACTTGATATTGGAGATGTTAAATCATGAACTTAAGTCAAAATCGTTTTATCACTCTCTATTAGATTCGACCTTAATTTAATAACAAATGGAATAAATCACAATAGCATTTTCTCAGTCAGAATTAACCTTTCTTTGATGCTAAATCAATCATTTTATTTTGAAAATTTTCCCCACCTGTTATTTTCGATGAATTCCTTTAAGTATTTGAAAAAGGAAATTTAATGTGGAAAAGTAAATAAAAAAATTGCAATTTGTAAGGGGAGCATTGAAGGAGCAAGGACCAAGGGGGTCTCAACTACTCTATAATATTTTAAATTTAATATAAACATGCCATGGGACATGAATTGTAGATGGAGATATATAGTGATGAACATACCTAAATTTGGCCCTTATGGGCTTCCAAACATTATAAATACCCATTTCATATTATTTTCTAAGGTTTTTGTATGTTATAGTTCTATAGTTCAATTTTTATTTTCTTTAGGTATTTGTTGATATAAGTATGGGAGAATTTTCTGTCATAGATCCAAAATACATATATGTCGTATTAAATTCTCACCGCATTCGACTACATTCGGATTGACGGATTTGAGGTAAACGATTATAAATCTATAATAATAATTCATTAAACATGCACGGACAATTTTATAATAGAATGGTTGAGCTATTTTTTAAATTGATTATTGTGGATTTCAAATTCATCTTATATGAAGTTAATTATTTGAAATTCTTTTTCCCAAATTCCTCTCCTCAAAATCTTTTCATCCATTATCCTTAGTCAATTCGCATCGGTTTGTCTGAATTTGGATGCATTATTCGCTCATGTAAGGCACTAGTTAGGGAGTGTCGAAATATTGAGATTTGTCATGTTAATAGGCAATCTAATTAATACGATTGTTGATTCTCTTGCACGAGCAACTCGTTCTCAAGCAAATACTAATATTTGGCGAGCCTTCTCGCCTTATGAAGAACCTCTTGGCCTATGATATAAAATCTCTTGTTCAATGGCAATCTATCTTTTTTCCTAAAAAAATCTTTAATTTCATCCAAATACAACCTTTGATTGTACTATTTCAGCTCACAACCGTTGATTTATGGGATTAATGTGTAAGTCCTACTTGAGTTTTATAAAATAAATGGTTGTGATTGTTTTGAAACCTCCAACTAGAAATATCCACTTAGTTTGGTGCTTTTGAAAACAATTCCTTCATTAATTTATAATATTGCTCCGACCTAAAAGTAAATGCCCTGATTAAATACTAGAACAAACAACTAACTAAAGTCTAAATCTTAATATTATTTTTTAATACAATGTTCCTGAACCATGATTATTTTATCTTCATAATGTTCGAGCCCCGTAGTCGCCAATTCTAAAATTAAAATTTCACCTTCATTAACAAAAATATATTAATTAAGGTCCTAATTGCATTCAATTATTAATGAAAATCAGTTTCTCGCTCAAGTTTTGTTATACTTTAAAAGCACCCTCGGTGTGATTGTATCGTAACAATCAATTATCGCGAAACGGAAGCAGTTGTACGAGATCGACTATCAGCCGCACGGTGCCCGTAACGGATGCTCATGGAGAGTTGCAATTCATGCTCTAGCAATGAATCAAGTATACTTCCTCAAAAAATACTAAAAATGAATAAGTATACAATACTATAAATTTCTAGCACAACCTTTTTGTTCTAAACAATATGGACAATATTCTTTTGACAAATAGTTTTATTTATATTCACATTGAAGTTATATATACCTATCATTTATAAATCTATATAATAAATTAATTAGTGGGAATTTCTCGAGCCCATTTATGATTACTTTTTATTATGGCAACTCAATAGCAAGGAGACCTCCCACTTTTTAAAATGCAATACCTACAAATATTCTCGAGACAAATACTTCAACTACATCTGCACCATATAATTTAAATGGAAATAATTAACTACCATATAATCATTAATCAATAAGGGTCAAATTCTTCGTACATGAAATTCTAAGCGTAACGCGGCTGAAGGAAAACAACTATTCTTCAATATAAACAATTTCTTAACTAAATAAATGTTGATTATAAAGTTACGAGGATCGGGAATCCTTCAAATGGCAAATTACGAGAAAAAGATTCAGATTACAAGAAATGAACTAGCTATTACAAAAGATAGAACTTTCGAAGCCGAGTCGAGATGAATCTCTTTCTGCAAAGCAATTACGTTCCTAGCTAGTGCTCACGGTTTGACGTATTCTTCCAAAGATGAAATGGCTTACGTCTCTGTGTAGTAGCACCACTAACACGAAGCACCTTCGAACTAGAAATGTGTTAAAGACGTTCTTTGGACTTAGTGCGAGAATCGAAAAAATGATTGTATGCTTTTTGATGGAGTATGAATTCGTGTATCAAACTCGCAATGCACAAACCTGTATAAATAGCCAACCATTCCACCTTGTAGGAGAAAAACTGGGTAGTGGGCATTAATCATTTGTAACAACCAGGTGTTACACCCCACTCTTGCATAACAATCGGGTAGTGGGCTAACTTCTGATGACCACCACTGCAGGAGTTACAACTCCAACGGTCACACGAATCGGACACCTACAATGTCCGGATTCATTGGCTCAACAATCCAGCAGATCACTCGAATCAGGGCCAAACCCATTTTCGAGTGGCAAAACTTTAGTGGACTGGACCCGGCCCAATAGGGTCGGGCCGCCCGCCCCAAGCCCGATCCCAGCCCTGGCCCAAGCCCAAGCCCAAGCCCAGCCCGGCCCTGCCCCAGGCCGAGGCCAAGGCCGGACCGGCGCGCGCGCATGTGGCCCACTTGTGATCATCCACTTGTGTTATAGTTTATACAACAAATAACACCTTCTAGTAAATAAACTAGGATAAACTATGATTTATATTCCATGTGGGATAAGGCATAAGTCTTTCATCTCCCTTTAAATAATCTTTACATAATGCTCATTTATGTGGCTACCTTCGTGTATTAATTTCTCACTCACCGAAATTCGGTTTTGAGAAATAAAAAATACTACGAACATCTACTCGGAACGTAGATTAATAATATATAATTTAATTCCTCCATAATTAAATATTTAGCCACCGAAAAAATTGGTCAAAGTCGGGTCGATACCCTCTTTATCAAAACCAAAATTTCCAACAATCCCCACATGAGTGGAAATTAATGTATGCATGAATGCAGACACGCAAACCAGTCCTCAAGAGACAATATTGCATTCGGAAAGGTAGCTTATGGCTTTGAACCTTCCGTAGTCAATACCATCGGGTACACTGGCGGCTTAGTGGACGCAATGCGCTTGAACTATTCCTCCACGGTGTATACCTAGTCAACAAGATTAACACAATAAGGTCTAAACACCTTCTTTCTCACGTTTTGTGTCCGTTTGACCATGGACACCACTTTGGATTCATAAGTGTTGCTTTGAAGCGGCTCGCACTTCTCACTTATATAGGTGATCTCTATCCGAGTATCTGCCATACTCAACCTCAACGAGGTGTAGGAATCATTAAAAGTCAAATGACTTAGCCTCACCACAACTTTGCGGTGTTTCAACACTTGGTTTTGCTTTCTAGGGATGGGTTATAACATTGTTTCCAAGTGTTACAATATAACCTTCATAGTTTAGTTTTCCCATTGAACCAAGTTCTTGGGATCTCCAAATCAACATGGTTGGGTTACCACTATGATAGTTATTTTTACTTTGTGGACTTCAAGCCCATTCCCTCTAGCAATTTACCCAATTGATCTCGATTCGATCTTTTTGTCAAAGAATCGCCAAATTGTCTTTTGACTTTACGTAGTCAATTGACATCACACCATTTGAGATCAATTGTCTAACGGTATTGTGTCTCCGACGAATATGTCTAGACTTACCGTTATACATATTGCTCTGTGCCTTCCTATAGCCGCTTGGCTATCACGGTGAATCATCATAGAAGGCACAAAGCTTCCTCCAACATGGAATATCTTCCGAGAAAATTTGAAGCCACTCTTCTTCACCACTTTTATCCAAAGCTATAAACTCGATTCCATGGTGGACCGAGCTATACACGTTTGCTTCGTGGACTTCCGTGATACCGCACCACCTCCAATGGTGAATATGTATCCACTAGTTGAATAAGAATCTTTCGAATCAAATCCAACTAGCATCACTATATCCTTCAAGTACAGTGGATATCTTGAGTAATATAGCCCATAATCCAAGGTATACTTCAAGTATTTTAACACCTTGTTAACGCTTTCAATGCTCATGGCTTGGATTGCTCGTGAACCTACTCAACATATTTACGGGGTAGGCCAAGTCCGGGCGTGTACAATTTGTGATGTACATCGATTTATTATACGTGAGTATTCCATCCGAGCCACGGTTCGCTTTTATTAGCAACCAGATTTATACTTAAATCAATGGGCGTCTTTGACGGTGAACTCATCCAAAAGCATTGAATTTCTTGAGCACTTTCTCCACATAGTGGGATTGTGACAAGATAATTCCATTAGGAGTTCTCACGATTTTTATCCCAAGGATTACATCGAGTCCCCATATCCTTCATGTCAAAGTTCCTCTTTAACATTCTTTTAGTCTCCATGATAGTATCATGACTCTACGCCCATGATTAACAAATCGTCTACGTATAGACAAACTATGACAAATGCTTCGATGTCCCTTTGACATATACGCATTTATCACACTCGTTGATTTTGAATCCATTTGACAACATCGTATTGTCAAACTTAAGATGCCATTGTTTTGGAGCTTGTTTCAGTCCGTACAAGGATCTTATTAACTTGCACACCTTCTTTTCTTGACCGGGTGCAACAAACCCTTTAGGTTGTTCCATGTATATTACAAGATCTATCTCTCCATTCGTAAACGCCGTCTTGACGTCCATCGATGAATCTCTAGATTGTGCAAAGCGGCAATCGCAAGAAGCACCGAATAGACGCAATCCTCGTTCTTTCGAGAATAGGTGTCAAAAGAAGTCATATCCTTCTTTTTGTTTAAAGCCTTTGGCTACAAGCCGTCTTTATACTTATCAATAGTTCCATCTGCTTTATACTTCTTCTTTAGGATCCATTTACATCCTAAAGGTTTATGACCAACGGGGAGATCAACCAACTCCCAAGTATGGTTCTCGAGAATGGACTCGATTTCACTATTGATAGCTTCTTGCCGTAGCGGAGCATCCGGACCGCTTGAGCCTCTTTAATCGAGTTTGGCTCACCATCTAACATAAATGTTATGTAATCTGCCCAAACGACTTAGCCGTCTTAGACCTCTTCTTTGCGTCTCGGTTCTTCACTAATTGGTGTTGAACCACTTGCGCTTCGTGAGTTCTTTTATTAGTACTCACTTCTAATTTTTCTCTACAAGGGTAGACATCCTCAAAGAATACAACATTCCTTGATTCGATTATGGTACCTTGATCATTTCCGGATTTTTCGACTTATGTATCATAAACCTATATGCACTACTTTGGTATGCATATCCCACAAAGACACAATCAACCTGTCTTTGGTCCAATTTTAACTTGTTTTGGTTCTGTATTTCTACCTTAGCCAAACACCCCCACACTTTAAGGTATTTATAAGAGGCTTACGATTTTTCCACAATTCGTAAGGTGTCTTATCTTTCCCTTTAAGTGGTATTTTATTCAATATGTGGTTGGTTTGTTAAAAGCGACTTCCCCACATATTGCAGGGTAATCCTAACTTATCAACATGGCATTCATCATCTCTTTTAGAGTCCGATTTTTGCGTTCAAAGAACACCGTTGATCGTGGTGAATATGGTCTTTGTTGTTTGATGAATTATGCCCGATCGGGTACATAGTTCTTCAAATGGTGCAACATATTATTATTTTAATCCTTTGCCAAGTTGATTTTCAACTTCATTTTTATAATTCTTAAAAGCCTCTAATGCTTCATCTTTGCTTCTTAACAAGTATAAGTAGCAAAATCTTGTGCAATCATCAATAAATGTGATGAAATATTTCTTACCACCTTTAGTTTGCACGAATTTTAGATCACACACATCGGTGTGTATCAACTCTAAAGGTGAAGTGCTCCTTTCAACCGAATGAAACGGTAATTTAGCCATTTTAGCTTCAACACAAACTTCACATTTTCTTTGTGAGTTTACTTGAGTAAATTAATCAATTCTAAATTTACCAATCTTTTTATAGATTCAGATTTACATGTCCTAATCTAATATGCCATAAATTAGAGCACTCAACAATATAAACAGAAAGAAGATTCATTCTTATTCATATTCTCGCCAAAACGGCGTCTGATCATTACATTCATTTTGAATAGTCCTTTGTCTAGATAACCCCTACTAAGGAACTGTCCAAATTTGCTAAGTACAAATTTTTCGACTCAAAACTAGTCTAAACCCATGGTTGACCAAAGAAATAACCCGAAACCAGATTTTTGCGGATGTCTTGGACATGCAAAGACATCCTTCACTTCAACTCCTTTCCCGAAGTCGGCTTTAGCACCACCGTTCCAACGCCCGAACATCGAAGAGGCGTGATTCCCTATATGGAGCTTCCTTCCGGTCGATGGGATGTAAGAAGAGAATGCATCCTTATCGAATCGCATACATGGAAAGTGGCACCGGTATCCACAAACCATTCTTTTCGGTTTATCCACCAAATTGGCTTCAAACACCACCGCCGACATGTCAACTTCTGTCAGCTCCTTTCTTCAACCACATTGGCATTGGACTGCGGTTTGGTTTTCTTTTTCTTTGGCTGACGGCAGTCCTTTGCCATATGGTTCGGTTTGCCACAGTTGTAGCAAGCTCCCTGGAATTTTCCAGCTGCCGGTTTCTTGCCTTTATCATTAGGTCTTTTCTTCGAGTTACTTGACGAGTCGTGCTCCATCAAGTTGGCTTTTGACTCCATAGGGACAAGCTTGGACTTAGAGTCAATCCTCCTATTGTCTTCCTCAATTCTGAGTTTGACAATCAGATCCTCTAGTCCCATCTCCTTTCGCTTATGTTTGAGATAATTCTTGAAATCCCTCCAACTTGGGGGCAATTTCTCAATCAAGGCGGCCACTTGGAATGCTTCCGGCAAAGCCATTCCCTCGGCAGAGATTTCATGTAGGATCAACTGGAACTTCTAAACTTGTTCCATCACGGTTTTAGAATCAACCATCACAAAATCCAAGAACTTACCGACAACAAATTTCTTTGTGCCAAAGATCCTCGGTTTTGTACTTCTTCTCCAAAGAATCCCACAATTCTTTGGAGGATTTCACAAAGACAATACACACTCAGTAAAGTGCATCACTAAGTCCGTTTAGGACATAGTTACGCACAGAAATCACCCCCCATGCCCCATCAAACGCAACGCTTTTTCAAAGATTCGTTTCATTTTCAAGAACAACATGAGCATCCTCGGTCGGATATTTCGCCAGGCTCGGAGTAGTCGGGTAAAACGGCATTTTTGCCGCCACCTCTTGAAGTCGAAACCCGAATTTTTCGGGTTTCTCGGCAGGCGGGAGGGATGATTGGGGTTCTGCTTGAGCTTGCCATCGTGAAGTTCAATAATTGCTTTGCAATTGTTGATTATAAAGTTACGAGGATCGGAATCCCTTCAAATGGCAAATTACGAAATGCAGAAGATTACAAGAAACTGAACTAGCTATTACAAAAGATAGAACTTTCGGAAGCGAGTCGAGATGAATCTCTTTCTCGCAAAGCAATTACGTTCCGCTAGTGCTCACGGTTTGACGTATTCTTCCAAAGATGAAACGGCTTACGTCTCTGTGTAGTAGCACCACTAACACGAAGCACCTTCGAACTAGAAATGTGTTAAAGATCGTTCTTTGGACTTAGTGCGAGAATCACGAAAAATGATTGTATGCTTTTTGATGGAGTATGAATTCTGTATCAAATCGCAATGCACAAACTCTGTATAAATAGCCAACTATTCCACCTGCGGAGAAAAAACCGGGTAGTGGGCATTAATCATTTGTAACAACCAGGTGTTACACCCCACTACCGCATAACATCGGGTAGTGGGCTAACTTCGGATGACCACCACCTGCGGGAGTTACAACTCCAACAATCACACGAATTTCGAGTGGTAAAACTTTAGTGGATCGGGACCGGCCCAATAGGGCTGATAAGCCTGCCCGAGGCCGAGGTGGCCGGGCGCTGCCGCGCTGCGTGTGGCCCACTTGTGATCATCCACTTGTGTTATAATTTATACAACAAATAACACCTTCTAGTAAATAAACTAGGATAAACTATGATTTATATTCCATGTGGGATAAGGCGTAAGCCTTTCATCTCTCTTTAAATAATCTTTACATAATGTCCATTTATGTGGCTACCTTCGTGTATTAATTTCTCACTCACCGAAATTCGGTTTGAGAAATAAAAATACTACGAACATCTACTCGAACGTAGATTAATAATATATAATTTAATTCCTCCAGAATTAAATATTTAGCCACCGAAAAATTGGTCAAAGTCGGGTCGATACCCTCTTTATCATAACCAAAAATTCCAACAATAAAGAAATCAAAAAGTTTCTCGAAGTTCTACACAAAAGTTAAAGAATCCTACCTAATTCCCATTCTGGGTCAATTTAATAATTGGTTTTACGATCTGTTACTGTTTAGGGATAATTCGTCTCATGATTAATTAAGCACTAATAAAGTAGGCATATATAGAGTTGTTTCTCAAGGTAAAAATTTAAGTCTCTTCTCTTTCTGTTTCTTTTTCTTTTTTTTTTCGGTAAAAGAAAAATTGTCAAATTCAGTCCACCTTTAGTTAAAAGGTGAAATAAGGAGGACAAAAAACAAATTATTAATAATAGCTGCTAGCAACAACTAAAAATTAAATATTTTCTCATTGTGTAAATTATATTATAATTGTATCGTCTTTTCATTCGTTATGTAAAAAAGTGCTCCTCGTTTTATATGGTTAATGCACAATTTTCATGGCAATAATTGTCACGCCCCAACTCGGAGCCGTGACACAGTCAAATGAACTTAGGCCGGTTTACTTAAGCCGGCCCGAAGTAAACCAATTATTTATTCGCAAAAGTAATTCAATCATAACAGAAAATCCCAAATCATACATAAAGTCAAATAATCTAAGTCTGAAATGTCGCAGCGGAAATAATAAAGGTACATCATTGTTCAAATGGTTCTACGGGTCCTACGCCCGGCTATTACAGATTTCACAATTGTTCGTTCATCAAAATAACATAAATAAAATTCAGTTGACTCAAGGTCCGGTAATATAGGATTAGTCGGTAGCATCAAAGCCTTCGCCGCCTTCCTCTTCCGGCAGGGTCTCATCCTCTGGTTGGGAAAAATAGGCGGGAGTGAGACAAAAATTCTCAGTGGGTGTGGTAGGTGTGTGTGCAAGTGGGGCTTATATTTTATACAGTAAAATCGTTTCATGAGTTTTGATGCAAGAAACGTGCGATGACATTTTCATATACTTAATAGTTTTATTAATATTAGCGATCGATCCGTCAATTCAAATTAGTTGGTTGCGCCGCGAAAGTGTGACGCCAACCTAGTCGATCCGTCAATTCATATCGGTTGGTTGCGCACGAAAGTGTGCGCCAACCCAGGCCGATAGGGCTGTAGCCATTATCCCAGCTTGGCACGACGCGTCTCACGCAGTGGAGCCAACTAAGCTCGAGAACGTCATAATCATGATTATACCCGAGAATCCTACGACCCAATCGCCCGCCGGACTCTCCTATCGGCTCGATGTTGGGAGTTGGACGATGGAGGCCGGCATGAGACGTAGCCAAGCTACCCATCACATACGCGACTTATCCATTCCACAAAACCGTCAATTCATCGGTTGGTTGCGCACGAAAGTGTGACGCCAACCTGTCGATCGATCGAGATGGGGCCAGGTGCGTTCATAGACTCGCCGCGTCCGATATTGATCGATCGATCAATCACACGGCATAGATCTGGGAGGGGTAATCTAGCGGTTCTATTCATTAATTCAATGTATTATGTCGAAATTCTTAATAAGGTTGGTTCTGCGGCGAGGTAGTCGCCTTATTATCATGACAATTAGTCGTTATGAAAATCCCCAATAATATTCGGATAATAATTCATAAATAAATAAAATTAATTTATTAAATAAAATATTTAATGTTATATAAATAAACTTAATTTTAGAAGATAAAATAATTCTTATGACCTTGGTAAATTTCTATTTTAAAAGAAAATATTTTAATTAAATAGAAAAATTTATGCCGGGTTTTAAAAATTCCATAAGTTGTGATCCCGGATTCGGAAAAGGGCAAGGTCAGTCCCTAATTTTTCTAATTATTCTAAGGAATCATATTTTCTGGGTCTCGGGGTCAAATTTTCGAAAATTGCAGGTCAGCCCCATTTTTTCCCAAATTTATTATTTTGACCCGATACTTTTAAAAATTGATATCTCTTAAATCGGAAAAGGTTTTAATGAGATTCCAAGTCTAATAATATTTTTGAGGTAGTAAGTATGTAGGTTAAAAACAATTTTCAAAAATTCCAGGTTTAGTACCGATTTTCTGAAAATTCCATTTTTAACCCCAACGGTAATTTTTATTGTTAAGGGCTCGTTTCAAGCCCGTTTTTCGTGAAATTTGGACCAAAGGTCCAGAATACTAATTAAAGTAATTTCATAAATTTCTCGAACAGTAACCTTACAGATTTTTCGAAATTTACAGTTTAACCCCTTAAAGGTTGGAAAAATCCATTTAAGTGTCTAAAATTCGCATATTCGCGTTTGTTTGACCCGGAGGGTTCAATTATTATTTTTATTTATATTAAAGTAATTTTAGTACCAATTTTCGGATTTTTCAGTGGGGTTTCACAGTTTTTAGTTTTTTATCATTTTGGCCCTATATTTTGCCGTAATTGCAAAAGTGGCTCAAACACAATTTTATTCACAAATGTATGGGTCCAGAATATTAACTTGTCATTAAAATACATATTTTCGTATATTTCATTCATCTTGAAGATATACAAATATAAAAGATATAAAATCTATTTTCTAAACATAAAAGCACTTTATATTATATTTCCAACACACAATTATATAAATTTAAAATTGCAGAAATATTAAAAGACTAAAAATTTCCAGAAATATAATAAAATAAATCACATACATTCATGTCAAACTAAAGCTTAATAGCATACATAAGCTATTTTTCCTATGCAAAATGGCCTTTTATCATAAGTTCATATACACATAATTTAATATATATATTTTTTATTAATTATTTTTTTCGAATTTTTTTAATAAAACTGAAAATTTTTCAGACATTTATATATATAAGATAAACACATATCTCATGCTATGTTTTTATGCAAAAAAAAATGAGTTTAGAAAAAAATCACCCACCTCTCTTCTAGAGCTTTTTGGTAAAGACGGTCTTAGATAGCTTCTAGCCTTTCCAAGCTTCCTCACGATCCCTCAAGGCTCTAAGAACAGCCCCTAAGTGGCGGTTTTGAGGTGTCAAAATGATGGAAAATGGAAAAAAAAAAAAAAAAAAAAAAAAGTAGTAAGGAAAATATTGGGATAAGTCTTTACCTTAACTCCTTAGTGTTTGAAGACTACTACCAAGCCTATGTTCTTGAAGAATTTGGTCTCCTCCTTTTTCTTGTTGCTAAAATCAGCCCTAGTGTATGAGAGGGAGAGAGTGTTTGTTGTTTTGATGAGGCTTGTAAGTGTTTGTAGTGTAAGTGCAAAAAGACACAAGTCTCCTCCTTTTTCCACCACTATGGCCGTTCCCCACCCTTCAATACTCCTAAGCATCATCATTTTTCTTATATTGGAAGTTGGTTTAGAGGCAAACTTGCCTTGGTTAGATAAAAGGGTACATTGGTTTTGGAAGCTTGCATTGAAGTGAATAAGACAAGGAGAAAATGACAAGAGGAATAAGACAAAAGGAAAAGAAATGGCTTGTTCTACTATTCTTATAATTAGTTAACTAATCCATATAATATAAGTTAATTTAGTAATATATCATTTAGGGGTAGTTAAAATTAGCAATTAGTAAGTTAGGGAGATTAAAATAACATTAATAAAATACTAAGAATAAAAGAAATTAAACTATATTTTATTAAATCAAATTGTAACATTTAGTCACACGATACAATATTTGGACTATTACAATTTGATTAATTAAAATTCCAGGGTCTCACATCCTCCTCCTTAAGAGAATTTGGTCCCCAAATTCCTCTCGAAATAATTCCGGATCTTTGTCTTCTCATATCTTCCTCCATTTCCCACGTGGCATCCTCGTCCCCTTGTCGTGTGTTTGCCATACAACTTTAACCATTGGAATCTCTTTCTTCCTTAACTTCCGTACTTGTCTATCAATGATTAAATGCGGGCTTCCGGTGTATGACGGGTTCTCCATTCTTTGGAGGGATCTCTCGCGTGATAACGTGTTAGGTCGGGTTGATATTTTCTCAATCTGGAGACATGAAACACATCATGCATTCCGCGATAGGGGGTGGTAGTTCCAACCGATAGGCCAAATTCCCGATTCTTCGAGTATCTTGTGCGGACCGATGTACCTCGGACTTAACTTTCCTCTTTTCTTTGAGTGAATCGGTCCTTTCGCGGTGAAAGTCTAAGAAACACTTTATCTCCTACATCAAACTCCAAATCCTTTCTCCTTTTATCCGCATAGCTCTTCTCGACTACTACGGAGTACATCCGGATCCTCTCCTTTATTAATGCGACCTTGTCTATAGTTTCTTGTATTAGATCTACTCTAGGGAATGGTTGATGGGGTTGCTTCTCTCCTTTCGGGGTCCACTTTGGTCATCGATTTCCCGGTGTAGCGGGGATCCGCACTTTCTCCCGTATAGTGCCTCGTAAGCGCCATTCCTATCGTCGCCGATAGTCATTATTATAAGCGAACTCTGCTAATGGCAAATGAATGTCCCGAACTTCCCGAAAATCTAGGGCACAAGCTCTTAACATATCCTCGAGTGTTTGAATCGTGCGTTCGATTGTCCGGTTTTGCGGGTGAGCAGACGCGTCTAAAGCTTAGCGTCGTCCTAGTTCCCCGTGTAAACACTTCCAAAATCTCGAGACAAACCTCGGATCTCGATCGAAACGATGTCGGTGGTACTCCGTGCGGCACCTTATAATCTCTCGGATATAGATTTGTGCCCTTACAGTAGGCTATCCGTTTTCTTCATTGCGAAAAATGAGTGATTTGGTGAGTCTGTCACCACAACCCATATGGTATCATAACCTCCTCTAGTCCTCGGCAAATCATTACGAAGTCCATCGTAATAAGTTCCCATTTCCATTCGGGAATTTGTAACGGCAGAGTAGCAACCCTGACGGCCGTTGATGTTCGGCTCTTGACTGGTTGGCGGTCGAGGCATCTAGCCACATATTCCGCTACCGATTTTTCATATTGACCCACCGAGAAGTGTCGTCTCAAATCCTTATACATCTTATTACCACCGGGATGTATGGTGTACAAAAAGCACAATCTGTCACGCCCCAACTCGGGCCGTGACACATACAAATGAACTTAGGCGGTTTACTTAAGCCGCCCGAAGTAAACCATTATTTATTCGCAAAAGTAATTCAATCATAACGAAAAATCCCAAATCATACATAAAGTCAAATAATCTAAGTCGAAATGTCGCAGCGGAAATAAAAAAGGTACATCATTGTTCAAATGGTTCTACGGGTCCTACGCCTATTCTATTACAGATTTCACAATTGTTCGTTCATCAAAATAACATAAATAAAATTCAGTTGACTCAAGGTCCGGTAATATAGGATTAGTCGGTAGCATCAAAGCCTTCGCCGCCTTCCTTCTCTTCCGGTCTCATCCTCCGTTGGGAAAAATAGGCGGGAGTGAGACAAAAATTCTCGATGGGTGTGGTAGGTGTGTGTGCAGTGGGGCTTATATTTTATGCGAAGAAAATCGTTTCATGAGTTTTGATGCAAGAAACGTGCGATGACATTTTCATATACTTAATAGTTTTATTAATATTAGCGAACATCCGTCAATTCAAATTAGTTGGTTGCGCACGAAAGTGTGACGCCAACCTAGTCGATCCGTCAATTCATATCGGTTGGTTGCGCACGAAAGTGTGGCGCCAACCCCAGGACCACCTTATACGGCGAGAGAAGTGTCGATCAAACATCATCTCCCAAACAAGACACCTTATCCCTCCTGCGATAGAAGGGTGTAGCCACTATCCCGATTGGCACGACGTCTCCACGCGAGTGGAGCCAACTAAGCTCGGAGAACGTCATAATCATGATTATACCCGAATCCTACGACCCAATCGCCCGCCAGACTCTCTATCCCAGGCTCGATGTTGGGAGTTGGGCGATGGAGGCGACATGAGATCGTAGCCAAGCTACCCATCCCATACGCGACTTATCCATTCCACAAAACCGTCAATTCATCGGTTGGTTGCGCACGAAAGTGTGACGTCAACCTGATCGATCGATCGATCAAGACGGCCAGGTGCGTTCATAGACTCAAGCGCGTCCGATATTGATCGATCAATCAATCACGGCATAGATACCGGAGGGGTAATCTAGCGGTTCTATTCATTAATTCAGTGTATTATGTCGAAGTTCTTAATAAGGTTCGATTCTCGACGAGATAGTCGCCTTATTATCATGACAATTAGTCGTTATGAAAATCCCCAATAATATTCGGATAATAATTCATAAATAAATAAAATTAATTAATTAAATAAAATATTTAATGTTATATAAATAAACTGAATTTTAGAAGATAAAATAATTCTTATGACCTTGGTAAATTTCTATTTTAAAAGAAAATATTTTAATTAAATAGAAAAATTTATGCCGGGTTTTAAAATTCCATAAGTTGTGATCCCGGATTCGGAAAGGGCAAGGTCAGTCCCTAATTTTTCTAATTATTCTAAGGAATCATATTTTCTGGGTCTCGGGGTCAAATTTTCGAAAATTGCAGGTCAACCCCATTTTTCCCAAATTTATTATTTTGACCCGATACTTTTAAAAATTGATATCTCTTAAACCGGAAAAGGTTTTAATGAGATTCCAAATCTAATAATATTTTTGAGGTAGTAAGTATGTAGGTTAAAAACAATTTTCAAAAATTTCCAGGTTTAGTTCCGATTTTCTGAAAATTCTATTTTTAACCCCAAAGGTAATTTTTATTGTTAAGGGCTCGTTTCAAGCCCGTTTTTCGAAAATTTGGACCAAAGGTCCAGAATACTAATTAAAGTAATTTCATAAATTTCTCGGAACAGTAACTTTCCAGATTTTTCGAAATTTACAGTTTAACCCCTTAAAGGTTGGAAAATTCCATTTAAGTGTCTAAAATTCGCATATTCGCGTTTGTTTGACCCGGAGGGTTCAATTATTATTTTTATTTATATTAAAGTAATTTTAGTACCAATTTTCGGATTTTTCAGTGGGGTTTCACAGTTTTTAGTTTTTTTCATTTTGGCCCTATATTTTGCCGTAATTGCAAAAGTGGCTCAAACACAATTTTATTCACAAATGTATGGGTCCAGAATATTAACTTGTCATTAAAATACATATTTTCGTATATTTCATTCATCTTGAAGATATACAAATATAAAAGATATAAAATCTATTTTCTAAACATAAAAGCACTTTATATTATATTTCCAACACACAATTATATAAATTTCAAAATTGCAGAAATATTAAAAGACTAAAAATTTCCAGAAATATAATAAAATAAATCACATACATTCATGTCAAACTAAAGCTTAATAGCATACATAAGCTATTTTTCCTATGCAAAATGGCCTTTTATCATAAGTTCATATACACATAATTTAATATATATATTTTTTTATTAATTATTTTTTTCGAATTTTTTTAATAAAACTGAAAATTTTTCAGACATTTATATATATAAGATAAACACATATCTCATGCTATGTTTTTATGCAAAAAAATGAGTTTAGAAAAAAATCACCCACCTCTTCTAGAGCTTTTTGGTAAAGACGGTCTTAGATAGCTTCTAGCCTTTCCAAGCTTCCTCACGATCCCTCAAGGCTCTAAGAACAGCCCCTAAGTGGCGGTTTTGAGGTGTCAAAATGATGGAAAATGGAAAAAAAAAAAAAAAAAAAAAAAAGTAGTAAGGAAAATATTGGGATAAGTCTTTACCTTAACTCCTTAGTGTTTGAAGACTACTACCAAGCCTATGTTCTTGAAGAATTTGGTCTCCTCCTTTTTCTTGTTGCTAAAATCAGCCCTAGTGTATGAGAGGGAGAGAGTGTTTGTTGTTTTGATGAGGCTTGTAAGTGTTTGTAGTGTAAGTGCAAAAAGACACAAGTCTCCTCCTTTTTCCACCACTATGGCCGTTCCCACCCTTCAATACTCCTAAGCATCATCATTTTCTTATATTGGAAGTTGGTTTAGAGGCAAACTTGCCTTGGTTAGATAAAAGGTACATTGGTTTTGGAAGCTTGCATTGAAGTGAATAAGACAAGGAGAAAATGACAAGAGGAATAAGACAAAAAAGGAAAAGAAATGGCTTGTTCTACTATTCTTATAATTAGTTAACTAATCCATATAATATAAGTTAATTTAGTAATATATCATTTAGGGGTAGTTAAAATTAGCAATTAGTAAGTTAGGGAGATTAAAATAACATTAATAAAATACTAAGAATAAAAGAAATTAAACTATATTTTATTAAATCAAATTGTAACATTTAGTCACACGATACAATATTTGGACTATTACAATTTGATTAATTAAAATTTCTGGTCTCACATCCTCCCCTCCTTAAGAGAATTTGGTCCCCAAATTCCTCTCAGAATAATTCCGGATGCTGTCTTCTCATATCTTCCTCCATTTCCCACGTGGCATCCTCGTCCCGGTCGTGTGTTTGCCATACAACTTTAACCATTGGAATCTCTTTCTTCCTTAACTACCGTACTTGTCTATCAATGATTCGTGCGGGCGGGCTTCTCGGTGTATGACAGTTCTCCATTCTTGGAGGGATCTCTCGCGTGATAACGTGTTACTCGGTCGGGTTGATATTTTCTCAATCTGGGAGACATGAAACACATCATGCATTCCGGCGATAGGGGGTGGTAGTTCAACCGATAGGCCAAATTCGATTCTTCCGAGTATCTTGTATGCGGACCGATGTACCTCGGACTTAACTTTCCTCTTTTCTTTGAGTGAATCGGTCCCTTTCGCGGTGAAAAGTCTAAAAACACTTTATCTCCTACATCAAACTCCAAATCCTTTCTCCTTTTATCCGCATAGCTCTTCTCATCGACTCGAAATGTCCGGATCCTCTCCTTTATTAATCGACCTTGTCTATAGTTTCTTGTATTAGATCTACTCTAGGAATGGTTGATGGGGTTGCTTCTCTCCTTTCGGGGTCCACTTTGGTCATCGATTTCCCGATGTAGCGGGGATCTGCACTTTCTCCCGTATAGTGCCTCGTAGGCGCCATTCTATCGTCGCCGATAGGTTATTATAAGCGAAACTCGCTAATGGCAAATGAATGTCCCGAACTTCCTGAAAATCTAGGGCACAAGCTCTTAACATATCCTCGAGTGTTTGAATCGTGCGTTCGATTGTCCGTCGGTTTTGCGGGTGAGCGGACGTACTAAAGCTTAGCGTCGTCCTAGTTCCCGTGTAAACACTTCCAAAATCTCGAGACAAACCTCGGATCTCGATCGAGAACGATGTCGGTGGTACTCCGTCTGCGGCCTTATAATCTCTGGATATAGATTTGTGCCGCTACATAGGGCTATCCGTTTTCTTCATTGGCGAAAAATGAGCCGATTTGGTGAGTCTGTCCACCACAACCCATATGGTATCATAACCTCCTCTAGTCCTCGGCAAATCATTAAAGTCCATCGTAATAAGTTCCCATTTCCATTCGGGAATTTGTAACTACTGTAGCAACCCCGACGGCCGTTGATGTTCGGCCTTGACTCATTGGCGGTCGAGCATCTAGCCACATATTCCGCTACGATTTTCATATTGACCCACGAAGTGTCGTCTCAAATCCTTATACATCTTATTACCACCGGGATGTATGGTGTACAAAGCACAATCTGCCACGCCCAACTCGGAGCCGTGTGACACGGACAAATGAACTTAGGCGGTTTACTTAAGCGGCCGAAGTAAACCAATTATTTATTCGCAAAAGTAATTCAATCATAACGAAAAATCCCAAATCATACATAAAGTCAAATAATCTAAGTCGAAAATGTCGCGGAAATAAAAAGGTACATCATTGTTCAAATGGTTCTACGGGTCCTACGCCCGGCTATTACAGATTTCACAATTGTTCGTTCATCAAAATAACATAAATAAAATTCAGTTGACTCAAGGTCCGGTAATATAGGATTAGTCGGTAGCATCAAAGCCTTCGCCGCCTTCCTCTTCCGGCAGGGTCTCATCCTCTGGTTGGGAAAAATAGGCGGGAGTGAGACAAAAATTCTCAGTGGGTGTGGTAGGTGTGTGTGCAAGTGGGGCTTATATTTTATGCAGTAAAATCGTTTCATGAGTTTTGATGCAAGAAACGTGCGATGACATTTTCATATACTTAATAGTTTTATTAATATTATTTAGCAGTCAGTCCGTCAATTCAAATTAGTTGGTTGCGCACGAAAGTGTGACGCCAACCTAGTCAATCCGTCAATTCATATCAGTTGGTTGCGCACGAAAGTGTGACGCCAACCCAGACCACCTTATACGGCAGAGAAGTGTCGATCAAACATCATCTCCCCAAACAAGTACACCTTATCCCTCCTCCAGCCGATAGAGGTACGTAGCCACTATCCCGATTGGCACGTCTCCACAGTGGAGCCAACTAAGCTCGGAGAACGTCATAATCATGATTATACCCGAAATCCTACGACCCAATCGCCCGCCCACTCTCTATCCGGCTCGATGTTGGGAGTTGGGCGATGGAGGCCGGCATGAGATCGTAGCCAAGCTACCCATCCCATACGCGACTTATCCATTCCACAAAACCGTCGATTCATCGGTTGGTTGCGCATTTAAAGTGTGACGTCAACCCCACATCGAAGATCGATCGATCTGGCCGGTGCGTTCATAGACTTCGCGCGTCCGATATTGATCGATCGATCAATCACACGGCATAGATACTGGGAGGGGTAATCTAGCCGGTTCTATTCATTAATTCAGTGTATTATGTCGAAGTTCTTAATAAGGTTGGTCTGCGACGAGATAGTCGCTTATTATCATGACAATTAGTCGTTATGAAAATCCCAATAATATTCGGATAATAATTCATAAATAAATAAAATTAATTAATTAAATAAAATATTTAATGTTATATAAATAAACTGAATTTTAGAAGATAAAATAATTCTTATGACCTTGGTAAATTTCTATTTTAAAAGAAAATATTTTAATTAAATAGAAAAATTTATGCCGGGTTTTAAAAATTCCATAAGTTGTGATCCCGGATTCGGAAAAGGGCAAGGTCAGTCCCTAATTTTTCTAATTATTCTAAGGAATCATATTTTCTGGGTCTCGGGGTCAAATTTTCGAAAATTGCAGGTCAACCCCATTTTTTCCCAAATTTATTATTTTGACCCGATACTTTTAAAAATTGATATCTCTTAAACCGGAAAAGGTTTTAATGAGATTCCAAATCTAATAATATTTTTGAGGTAGTAAGTATGTAGGTTAAAAACAATTTTCAAAAATTTCCAGGTTTAGTTCGATTTTCTGAAAATTCTATTTTTAACCCCAAAGGTAATTTTTATTGTTAAGGGCTCGTTTCAAGCCCGTTTTTCGTGAAATTTGGACCAAAGGTCCAGAATACTAATTAAAGTAATTTCATAAATTTCTCGGAACAGTAACTTTCCAGATTTTTCGAAATTTACAGTTTAACCCCTTAAAGGTTGGAAAATTCCATTTAAGTGTCTAAAATTCGCATATTCGCGTTTGTTTGACCGGAGGGTTCAATTATTATTTTTATTTATATTAAAGTAATTTTAGTACCAATTTTCGGATTTTTCAGTGGGGTTTCACAGTTTTTAGTTTTTTTATCATTTTGGCCCTATATTTTGCCGTAATTGCAAAAGTGGCTCAAACACAATTTTATTCACAAATGTATGGGTCCAGAATATTAACTTGTCATTAAAATACATATTTTCATATATTTCATTCATCTTGAAGATATACAAATATAAAAGATATAAAATCTATTTTCTAAACATAAAAGCACTTTATATCATATTTCCAACACACAATTATATAAATTTCGAAAATTGCAGAAATATTAAAAGACTAAAAATTTCCAAAAATATAATAAAATAAATCACATACATTCATGTCAAACTAAAGCCTAATATCATACATAAGCTATTTTTCCTATGCAAAATGGCCTTTTATCATAAGTTCATCTACACATAATTTAATATATATATATTTTTATTAATTATTTTTTTTTGGAATTTTTTTTTAATAAAACTGAAAATTTTTCAGATATTTATATATATAAGATAAACACATATCTCATGCTATTTTTTTATGCAAAAAAAAATGAGTTTAGAAAAAAATCACCCACCTCTTCTAGAGCTTTTTGGTAAAGACGGTCTTAGATAGCTTCTAGCCTTTCCAAGCTTCCTCACGATCCCTCAAGGCTCTAAGAACAGCCCCTAAGTGGCGGTTTTGAGGTGTCAAAATGATGGAAAATGGAAAAAAAAAAAAGTAGTAAGGAAAATATTGGGATAAGTCTTTACCTTAACTCCTTAGTGTTTGAAGACTACTACCAAGCCTATGTTCTTGAAGAATTTGGTCTCCTCCTTTTTCTTGTTGCTAAAATCAGCCCTAGTGTATGAGAGAGGGAGAGAGTGTTTGTTGTTTTGATGAGGCTTGTAAGTGTTTGTAGTGTAAGTGCAAAAAGACACAAGTCTCCTCCTTTTTCCACCTCTATGGCCGTTCCCCACCCTTCAATACTCCTAAGCATCATCATTTTTCTTATCTTGGAAGTTGGTTTAGAGGCAAACTTGCCTTGGTTAGATAAAAGGGTACATTGGTTTTGGAAGCTTGCATTGAAGTGAATAAGGCAAAGGGAGAAAATGACAAGAAAGAAGAGGCAAAGGAAAAGAAATGGCTTGTTCTACTATTCTTATAATTAGTTAACTAATCCATATAATATAAGTTAATTTAGTAATATATCATTTAGGGGTAGTTAAAATTAGCAATTAGTAAGTTAGGGAGATTAAAATAACATTAATAAAATACTAAGAATAAAAGAAATTAAACTATATTTTATTAATATCAAATTGTAACATTTAGTCACACGATACAATATTCGGACTATTACAATTTGATTAATTAAAATTTCGGGTCTCACAATAATTGAGAAGCATATGAAAAAGAAGAAAACATAAAATAAACTAGTGTCGGAAACTTGTAGAGTGGCGTATTAACTTTTACCGAGCCGGTCCGGGTTTTGAGGGAACTAGAGTCTAGAGCAAAAAGAAATGCGGAGCCCTCTTGTATTTACATAAAAATAAAATATAATAAAATCAATGTAACTAATATAATTTTTTGTTGTTGATTTAACATATAATATATGTAATAACAAAAATACAATATTTGAACTTTAAATTTTGGTCTTATTAAAATAATTTAAGAATTTTTTTAATATATTCAAAGAAAAGACAAAGAAGAAAAGAGTTATTAATGAATTAGCTATGAAAAATTGATCATTTTGAATTTTTATCTGCAAAGTCATTAATTAATATTTAATAATCACGTTTTTAAAGAAATTCATTCTTTTTTTTGAAAGGTAAAAAAATTCATTCTCAATTGTAGCATTCAAATTCTTCAAACTCTTTTTTTTTTTGTGCGTGTGTTTTACGTCTGTTTTTTGGTTTGCAAAACAAATAAAAAAACAACTACTTTGCATGCATCAAGTTTTAAGACGTACAGGACCTCCAATTTAAGGGACGGAGCATCAACCACTAAGCTATATCTCCTTTTGGTTATGTTCATCAACCTTTACTGTATATATTAAACCTATATATAAAAAGAAGTTGGGAGCCTTGCCGATGGGGGCCCTGTGCGGCGGCACCACTTGCATCGCCCCAGGCCGCCCCTAAACTTTTACCAAGTGAGATATTCTTTGTTGATGTCAAATGCCATCTATGTTGTAAACTGACAGATTCTTTGTATTACACTACAAAAAAAGCAAATTCCAACGAAATAATTCCAACGGTATAAAAAAGCTTTGGAATTTTCAAAATTCGAATGGAAATTCCAATCTTCTGAAATATAATTGGAAAATTCCAAATGAGAATGTCAATGATAAGCAAAACCATTTGGTCTGTTGGAATATTTTTCCATAGGAATTTTCGTTGGAATTTTGTCATTCCAACGCCATTATACTAATGGTGCTTTTCCATTGGAATTTCTTTGGAATCAATAATTCCAATGAAAATTGGCCAAATACCAACATATTTTTTTCGTTGGAATTCCTTGTTTTCTTGTAGTCGGCGGACCCGGGACTTACGACGAGGGGGCCAACTTGGGTAATAAGGATCGATGAGACACGAGTACTCACACATGTTCGAGATCCTAATGGGATGGTACGGGTAACTTTTTCCGGTTTAGGATACGAGTAGTATATATGATATCTTAATAGGGTTTGAGATGAGTATAATTAGTATTAATATCACAAATTTTAGAGACAGATAGTCGGCGCTAGCGATTAAATAATGAATTATCAACTCTCTCTCTCTCTCTCTCTCTATATATATATATATATATATGATAAATTATATTTAAATATATTATCATTATATCAAAAAATTGCATCAATATTCGTAGTTAAATTAAATATTTCAAAATACATAACTAAATTCCAATCAAGATGTATACTCCATAATTTTTATAGTATGATATAAATATCAAGATCCACAATAGTTTATTCAAACTTAAAGGTAATAATCATGGACTTGTCTGATTTACAATAAATGTTATTGATCAATAATTTGGGTTGGAGCAGGGGTGTAGCCAGCCCGGATAGTTACCCCTAGTCCAAATTTTTCGCCCTAGCTCAACTATTTTTTTCCTTTAAAAAATATATATAATTATTTTTTTTCATATTTTTTCCACATAAAAAACGGGACAAAAAAAATTCAGGGTGCGCGGGGTCCAGGGAGGCCCCCCTTAACTACGCCCCTGGGTTGGAGACAAAAATACTAAAACACTAAAATACTACATATACATATATTGATACATACACACACACATATATGTGTAAAGAATGAAAAGTTTGGGGTATAAGTGTAAAGAATGAAAAGTTTGGGGGGCTATAAGTGTAAAAAATGAAAAATTTGAGGGTATAAGTGCAAAGAAGGAAAAGTTTAGGGGGGCCAAGGCCCCCCTCAAGGACAAGCTAGTTCCGTCCCTGCTTGTAGTGTTAAGTATTAACATTGTGTTATGTTTGAGATTTTTCCATTTTCACTGTGTATTAGTTTTGCATGAAAATTGAGAATATGTTTAATTGAAATACAAATATTTAGAATATTTATACGTTTAAAAATTAGATAAAGTTTAATAGAGTATTTTTAATAATTTTTTTGAATGAGAGTACTTGATAGAAGTAAAATATGTTTGGAGGTATTTCGAAAATTATCCTTTTCATTTATTTATGAGTTGTATGAGTTGGGAAGATGTAGAAATGATGATGTGATGGTATGAATGGAAATATGGATTTGAATGACAAGGTATGGGAGTAGGTGTTTAGGTTTGAAAATTATATGAATAAGTGAATGGTAATTTTTTTTTACCGAGAATATAGATTTAGAAATATGTTGTTTACAAGGAAATACAACAAATATTTTTCTACTTTTATTAATATTATAATAGAAGTAGAAATAGGGATTTGAAAATATGTAAACATACAAGCCCAGAGATTTCCATTAATTAAATGGTCATTCTTATTTGAAAGTATCTTACTATAGTTTAAACTTTAATTGGTCCAAGACTCCAATCATTGAGTTTGGCATAAGAGGTTATGAATTTGATTTATGAACATGCATGTAAATTAATTTTCTTTCTTCCATGTGAGTTTTTATCTAGCTAACTTTTTTTTTTTTTTTTACAGATATCTCACTAATATTTTGATAGGACTGTCACGAATGATTTTTCTCTGATAGTAAGCTATAGTTTAGGCCATGTATGTTTGTATTTTCGACAACCATTTTCTATCTTCCAACTATTTAAAAAACTGGGTTTATATTTGTTTAGGTACGTATTTGGTAGGAATTATGTCATTTTAATTTTTTTTTTTTACGAAAATATTCATTTGGAAACATAACTAAATGATTTTTGCCACACAAATCTATATGAAAAGTGAAAACACACTTAAAAAACTATAACCAAACAAGTTTTCATTATATATAATCACACAAATTTATGTCAAAAATACACTTAAAAAACCATAAACAAACATATTTTTATTTTCAAACATAAAATCCAGGATAACAAACCAAACATATTCTCAATTCTTACACAAAAACAATAAATTTGGAAAATTCACTTTCTAACACTGAAAATTGGACTTAAAAATACATCCATATAAGACCTTAAATTTTGGTGCTTAATAGCAATGGGACGTTTGTATGATTGTGTTAGAAGGGTTAGTATGATTATCAACCCTTCGTATATTTTCTACTTTTTCTTTTCCATTAATGAATACTCCCAAGAAAGAAAAAAACGTTATTTTCCTTTTAAATATGTTCCAATTTCCATGTGCCAAATATGGTCAATTTTAGATGGGCCATTGGATTCTCAAGTGAAACTGCCATGTAAAATGATTATTTGCAATTCTTCTTCCCCTTGCAACTTGCAAGTATAATTCATTGAACTAACACTTAAGAAAAGAACATGATTTCAAAGTTACTCTAATATAACATAAGCACTCATTTATTTAAAGATGAAAATTTTGAATATGAGAAATACACAAAGCATCCACATAACTACATTCTTCCCTCTTTTGGTCTCTCCAACTTTAAACTTAACTTTATTATCTTCCTCCTACTATGGGAGACCGGAGAAGGGATATGTGTATCCGTGTGGTTTTCGTCGTTATTTTTATCTTTTCTGTTTTCTTTTGGTGATACCTACCTTTTGGTGGAAGTTTTTCTTCCATTTGTCGAAGTTGTTTTTTCCTATGTTGGAGTTTGTTATTTGTCTTTTGTTTTTCATCTTTGATTTTTTAAAATGCACGTGGACTAGACAGCGTGGCTCAATTTCGATCCATTAAAATTTATGGGATGATTAGAAAAACTAAAAGACTTTATTGTCTAATATATGTGCCAATAAAAATTTACACTTGAATCCATTCTCATATGCTATGTGTCTCATGTTGGAAAAGTTGTGAAGGAAATTGCATATTTGGAGTGAGATTTTCTTGGGAATTCGATTTGTAACGACAAAAGTAAAAGTGGATTATTGTTCTACTCCGTGAGAACATCGAAATCGAATATTTGTTTGTCCAAAATGATGTTTGGATGAAGGAGAAATTAAATCTTAAAGATATTGTAATTAATTTATAAAGAAGAAAACATGTGTGTGTCTTCTTTAAAAGGTGGGTTTGTCGCATGGGAAAACTAAGATATTTTAGACTAGTATATATAATGTCACCTTTTAGTGAGGTGTAAGATTATATTGCATGGAGGTTCTCTACTACACACGCACCCGCGGTTTGCAAATCACGGTCCGGTTCAAACTGCGAACCACGACTTGTGTGCGGCGCGACCTGCGTACGATTCGAGCCATATTTTTACTGTAATTGAAATTACTTATTGTAATTCTGCAATTTTATTTCAATTTTGTAATTTTCGGTTTTTCGATTATATAAGTTGTCTTTGCGATAATTTTTGCAACATCTCATTATTTCAAAAACTAATCAGCTCATTGGCTCAAAAAAAAAAAAACTAATCAGCTCATGCTTAATTGCAAAATTGGTCCTGTAACTATAAGGGGCTATCAATTTTGATTCTGTAAATATTTTAGATTTTTAATCCCTAATGGCTAATATTATGATTATTTGCTATTTTGATCTCCAATTTTGGTCTTATAAGCTCTTATTTATGGATTTTGGTCCCAATTGAGTGTTTAAATATTTCATTTATTCTTCCATTAAAAAAAAAATATTTCATTTATTCTTCCATTCAAAAAAAAATATTTCATTTATTTTCATAATACTCTTGCCCTTTAGCAAAATAAGGCAAATCAAAAATTACAGGACTAAAATTGTTATTTTGATTATAGTATAAAATGGTTGACGATCAACTATCACATTTAAAAATTACAGGATTAAGATTTTCAACTCCTAAAAATTACATGACTAAAATTACAATTAAGCCATAATCACATAAATTTTAAAGGAAAGATGAGAAATTTCATCCCTGTAAGTTGGTCTATTTTGAGATTAGCTCTTTTATCTTGGCAAGTTTGGGGTTCGATCACTAGAAATTTATATGGAATTGGATATTTAGTCCTATATGTTTGCATCTTTAGCTTTATGCTCTGTAAGTTACATCTTTAGTTTCTTTGTTAGTCCTATATGTTAAGACATTGTACATTTTGGTCCTTTAAGTTTAAAAGATACTTTTTTATCTCAATTTTCCAAATCTATTTATCATGGTGCTTAAAAATGGTATATGATACTAGATTTATTAAAAACTTTTAAGAATTGTGTATTATATTTCTGTAATTAACCTTTGTGAGGAGATTCAAGCATTAATTTCTTAATTAAATTTTATTTTAAAATCGAATAATTTTAATTAATAGTTAACTTTTAAATAAAAATAATTAATTAATTTTTAATTTAATTAATTTTTAAAAACATTTCAAGCAATTAATTTTTAACCTTATAAAATAAATGCATCTTGCACACTAGTCTTGGAGATAATTCTCCTCACTAAAGGTTAATTACATAAATATGACAAATTATTCTTAATTTACTAATTTGATGTAATTATTTTAATTTTCCTAAAATTCGTTAATTGTTTTAGAAATTTTTATTTATTTAAATTGTTTGTTAATCAAATTAAGTTAATTTTTAATTGCTTTTATAATTTAATTTAATTTTCAAAAATTTAAGTTTAATTATTTTACTTTTGGTCCTATAAAAAATGTGAAGTGTGGGTACTAACCTTTTAATAAATAGTTAAATTTAACTATATTGCTAAGTTATATGACTAAATTTTTAAATCTATTAAGTTATAGGATTAAAAGTAAAATTCTTGAGTTAAAGGGCATAAACATAAAGGTGACAACTTGGAGGATCAATTCTTAAAAAAATCCATCTTATAGTACTAAAAATTTTATTTTCCCAATTTTAAACCTTGTGGACTGGGAAAATAATAATTTTCCTAACGACTCATACATAGTCCAACTCAATCATCATTTTTAATCAAGAACATGATTAGCATAATGTTCCACTAATTCTAATTGGCAGAGTTTACAAGTTGGAGTACATATCACATCAATGAATCAGAGTTGTCTTTACTCCCGCATTTGTCGCTGATATGTAAAAATTCCCCCCGCAGCCTATAGGCACTTTGCCTGTAATGCCTAGTCCAAAACATCAATTTCGGTCCCATAGTTATACAAATATTAAAATTGATCCCATAAATATTACATTATGCTAAAAAACATACTATAATAAAATAAACTCGCGAATTAAATCATTTTTCGCCAAAAATTGCAAAATCAACTGGAAAACTGGGGATTCGTTTATTAAACACATGACATTTTTCAGTAAAATATTCAGTTATATGTAGAAAAGACGTAATTCACGAATACTTTGCTTATTGTAGTACTTAAACGTAATTTTACAATACTAATAATTAGCGGACCCTTACTAGGGGTGACAATTCTGGAATGACATGATAATCCGATATTTGGCTCGACCGAAGTTATTGAGAGAAATCAACACGAAAACGCTAACACGAATTTAAAACTATGTAATCAATTTGCCTAAAACGTAGTTATTTTATATTTTAATTAAATTTCTATATTTTTAGCGTAATCCAAAATTAATCCAAAATTAAACACACAACATAACATGACTCGAATTGTCACCCCTACCATTACCCTGATCACCAAAACAAAGATAAGACTCCCATACAGACTGTTCTCAATCTTTAGTAAGACTGGATACTGGATAGGATATATCCTGTTATGTTACATAGTACACAATAAAGTCTTGTAGGTTTGGCAGTGAGGCTCTTGGCTTTTTCTGCTTCAGTCCAACACTCCAACAACCCCACCACCCCACCCCCTTTAAGAATAAATAAAATAAAAAATTTAGAGGAGCCCAATTTTTTGAAAGTAGAGAAAAATAGTTCTAAAAGTTAGTCCTTTATAAGAAGCAGAAATCACTGACTCATTCTTGCCTCACTCTCAACCCCACATCTCAAAATATTTTCTAAAAAGGCATGGATAACCAAACAAGCCCTCTTCTCAGTTGGACTTATTTTCACCAAGAAAAGGTGAGAAATTGGTGTTTGTTTTTTTATTTTCTTGATACATAATGCAATAAGTGTTTTTAATTTGAAGTGGGCATTTATTCATTTATTGTGTGTTTAATTAATTGTTTTGAAAACAGAGTATGCATGAGATTAGGCAATCACTTCTTTTGACAATGGAGCTTGAAGACACAAGGCTTAAAGCACAAGAGGAGCTCAAAATGAGAGATGAACAAATATCCCAACTAAAAGCGCTTCTCAGTATAGCCATCAAAGAGAGAGATGTAGCCCAACAAAATTGCCAAAAAGCGTGTTTCGAAAAACTACTTCTCCAACAGCAACTTCAACAATCAACTCCCCATTCTGGGATTTCAAGCATTGAAGATGATCCCAGAAGATATTCCTCCGATTGCGACGAAAGCATAGTTTCGTCGCCGCGCCACTTGCCGCCGCCGCCGCCTCCGGCGTCAGCGGCTGCGGCAGAACCGGAGCTGCCTATAGTGATAGACAGGCCATTGCCGGAAAAGGGTAAGCTTTTGCAAGCGGTAATGAAAGCGGGCCCACTGCTACAAACCCTCCTCCTCGCCGGCCCTCTGCCGCAGTGGCGCCACCCTCCGCCGCCGCTCGACGCGTACCAGATTCCGCCGCCGCCGGTGGTAATTCCAACATTGTCCTCTCAGTCAATCAGCCCAGACCCATTTCACAGCAGCGTTAATATTGACAACTGTGGTAGGGTAAATAGGAAAAGGGGTGTTTCTGAGGGGGTAGAATCGTCAATTGAGTTGAAGTACCAAAGGGTTGTTCTCCATTGACGTCTGAGTTAAAAGCTTTGTCTACTTTTTGGCTCTGTTTTTTATTATTCATCAAAATTCCAAGAATTAGTGGTCAAGATTAGGAAAGTGGGAAGTTGAGATGATTTAGCATTTGTACAGAGGTTTTTAGTTTTTGCAATGGAGATCTGCATCGTCTCTTTCCTCACAATATTAGTCTTGTTTCTTTTTAGTCTTTTTCATTAACTTGGTGTGTTCACTTTGTGGAAAAGGATAGAGAGATGTAACATGAAATCTTCAACGGTACTACAGTCTACAGGCATATGTGATGATCTGTGTTATTTTAGGGGTGATAATCAAAGACAGGATAATCGACACGAATCCGACTCGAAGTTACTAAGAGAAACTCGAATAGGAACACAAACACGACTAAAACGAATTTAATCGATTGTTACTAATTTGTCTAAAACATAATTTTTTTATATTTTAATTAATTTTGGACGTATTTTAAATATAACCCAAAATCAACCTGAAACCAAACACGTACGCGACCTGATGATCTGAATTGTCACACCTGGTTTTTTTGTGTTTGTGCGTTTTATATAGGTGTCAACACTTGTGTGTGTGCGTCTAGCAAATTGGTTGACGAAAATTTGTATAAGACATCTTCACGGGCATTGTTTTGAGGGACAAATCCTATATGTAAAATAAATAACTCAATTTTTTTATGTTTTGTATGATGTCTCATGAACTGTCCATGAGACGGTCTCATATAAGATCACCTCCTTATAATTTTGGTCTAGTAACCACGAGGATTGAGAAAATGGTCCGTAAAAACCATATTTTTCAGAAGAAAAAGAATTGAGTCTTTTTTACGTTAGAAATTACAAAATCAACAGAGAAAATAGGAGTTCAGGTGAGGTATTACATAACATTTTCCGATAAGATATTCAATTTTCGGTGAATTTTATGGGATTAGTTTCATCACAGTAATTAGGAGACTAAAATTACAATTAAGGTCTGTATCACTGTATGTCCTCATGAATCTTGAATAGTTACATTGTGGGGTAGGGATAGGGTAAGGGCAACAACCAGAAGGTATGAAAGGACTTGATTGTCGGGTTCAGTGGGTTCCCACAAATCAAAATTCGGATCTACTATTTGACCCACATCTAATTATTTTGATGTTTTAAATCATTTGTTTTCTATCAACTTTACTTAATTACTTGTGGGAGTGTTTGCAAAAGTTTTGGAAGTGATTTTGTGTAGCAAAAGTAAAAATAGTTGAGAATCATAAATAAGTTAGTAGTATTTGCAAAAGGAATTAGAAGTTGAAAATCAAAAGTTCAAAGTGTTTGGTGAAAAAATTATAAAAATGTGTATTAGTTTGTAAAAATCAAACTAGAAGAAGAATAAAAAATCTAAAACAAATATCTCCCTGCTTAAAAATTCTGATTAAATGAAACGGAAATTTGATATATGTAAACACTAATTATTATTTTTCTAAAATGCGATAGACGCTAGTCGGGCGACAGTCTTGGGGTTAGGCGGGAATTATGCGGAGTTAGGCGGGGCCTATACGGAAAAAAATTGTAAGCGAACAAGGGGAATCTAGCGCCTAACTTGAGACTAATCGAGTCTAGGCGGAAATATTTAGAACAGTGCTAAAAAGTAGCTCTTTTCAGCCAAATGTGATAAATATTTTTTTAGTGATTGCAAATAGTCCATGATTAGCCTTAGATTCTTTTAAATTTTAATAACTAAATTTGCACTGGTAAAATAGTATTATCTTAGCAAAGCAAGAATCCTTGAGCGGATAAAAGGCCTTTTTACCATGTTGGACGAGTTGCAATTGCTCAAAAAAAGCCATCAAAAGGACACCAGCAGTAAAAGTTAGTGATAAACACTTGATGGAGTAAAACTCAAATCAATCATATATCAAAATAAAATTATATGCTTCCAATATGATTAACATGTCCCGAGATCTTCTCTTTTGGTAAGGGTGAAATAATTGTCGGCATCAAGAGTAATTATGAGTAATTAATCACATCACGGGTCAGTTTCTTTGCATTTTGTAGGGATGGAGTAATCATCCCTGTCAAAACTAATTGTGAGAGTAATCAATTATATATCAAGCAATAATTCATATAGAATGAAAATTACCCAAAAAAAAAAAAATCAACTATACTTTAACTTCACGAAGCTTATACGGCCATGATTCTTCCATTAATATAATTATCGGATGAGATTTTCTATTCTAGAAAAAGTCAACTATCCTTTAACTTCAAGGGTCTTCACCGCATAGATTATTGTCATGTGTAGAGAAGTTACAATATTAAAAACTCTTATTTTATGTTTGATTTATGCCTCAAAATTAATATGATAACTTTTGTACATGTGATAATCATTTATACGATGGAATATAAGATAAAATACCCTTTAGGAATATAAGATCTCATCCGGATAACCTAGAAAACACGGACACTTCTGTGAGGATGGCGTACCCGTGCCGGGTGAAAATAGGATACAATACTTTGTCCGATACTCCATGAATACTACTTATAAATAATTTGTTCTATTGATGATAATTTCAACATATTTTTGGTGTGTATATGTGAGTTATCACATTAGAGATTTAAATATTTATGAAATTTTAGTTTTTTTATGCTTGAATGTTGCTTTTTCAATTATATTTAGTGCATCTATTTTCAATAAAATAAAAAAAATATAATTTTATATGTATATATATTCCGTATCCATGTTCTTAAAATTTCAAAACATAACGTATTCTTGTACTGTGTCGTATCACCCTCGTGTCCCGTATCCATATCCTTATCCGTGCTTAGCGGATAACCATACCCAAAGATTATTTGTAACATACACGTCCATAATGACTAACATCATAATCTTGTTTTCGGAAGAAAAAAAAAACGTGGTCGGATTAAAAAGTGTAAAAGAACGTGATTTTAATTTTTAATTTGGTGTTCATTTTTGGGCTGTTGTTGCATAAATAAGACTTTCCTTTTCATATTTACCGTCATAGTATTATGGGGAAAAATCAAAATAAATTTATGCTTTTTATATTAACATTAAAGAGCATTCACTCTCTTAGCAAAAGTTTCGTCAAAAAGTAAAGGACATGTCAACTAAAAATAGAGACCAAGGGCAAATTTCTAACATGTCGGCGTCGGTCCCAAACTTGCAATAAAATCAAAATCATGTAATGCACGAGTGAAGCTTTGAAATAAATACTAGGATTCAATAATCATCTTTCTACATCATTATACTTCGGCTATTTATCGTCATAAATTATTTTTTGCCCGAAATATGTTATCCTAGTTCATCTGATTTACAACATCAACAAATTTGACCAAAGCTTCTTTGACCGATTTATTTACCTTCCAATTCTTATTTTTATTATCTTCTCTTTTAGCTTAAATATCTTTTACAAACCAAAAGTGTGTACAAAACCAAACCAAATTGTAATTCAGTTTCAGACATGACTGATCGAAGTGAAGCAAATCACATAACAAGTGAACTTTATATTCATTAAATAACTCACATTCGTTTTTTTTTTTTTTTTTGATCGGTAAATAATTCACATTCTAATTATATTATAATGGTAATTCACTAAACAAATACAATTAAACTTCCATGTGATTAAATTGGTTAGACCAAACAAATCAGAACTAAAATTCTATAAACCCGAACCCTTGAAATCCACTTGTCATGTCTCTTCTTTCTGGCTTCTGCCATGCCCCGGAAAGTTCAAGCAATACAACCCCAACCCCTCCCCCTCCCACCCCCTCCCCCAAAAAAAAATCCAAAAAAAAAAGGAAGAATTCTTGTTATTTCTATTGCTTTTAACAAAGGTTGGAAAAATTTTGGTTGGAGTAATGTAGTTGATTTACTTAGCAGGCGGGGGTCAGTTCCTTGGTAGTTTCTTGGAAAATGGCGGTACACGCTGCACTTTCTTTCCCAGATGGAGTTCTTGGTTTCTCATATTTTTCGAAAGGAGTGGCTGATTGTCTAAGCAAGCTTAAGGATTTTTCTACTTGGTGGGACAGTCCTCCGGCGGGTATCACTCATCTCCTCAACAAAGACTATGTTGGAAGATTCCACAACAAATTTGTTAGATAGCTCTGTTCTTGTGTTGTTATTTATTTCAAGGGTGAATTGTGTAGATCATTTTCTTATGAACGATTTTTTGGAGTCTTTTCTTTCCAAGGGTTTTCCCCACAAGTTTTTCTATGAATTTTACCTTGGAAGGTTTTAACGATCTTTTGGCTTTAAGCTACCTAATTGGCTTTATGATAAGGGATCACATTTTCTTTTCTTGATTTATATATTTTCCATTTATTCAAAAAAAAAAAAAAAAGATTGCATGGCAATGATTTGTAAATTTGGGCGTGAGAGACGGTTAGAATTAGGGGCCAATGCAAAGAAATATCTCTTCCAAGAGTCAAGACTGGTCCACACGGCAGAATCGAGAGGAAAGAAAAACAAACCAACATTTGAAATTCAATTCCTGGATCACGTTCCTTGTTTTTTTCCTCACATTGTCTATCAGTCCATTTCAACAAATCTCTCTAAACCCCATTTTATTAGGCACATGCTCCTTCGCCAAATTTCTACATCTATATAGTTTTCTTTCTATCACTTCATCTTTTTTACAGGAAAAAAAATGTTTACAATGTACCATGGGTACATATATGCAAGTGCAATCTGCATATGGCATAATATTTTTCTTGTGAAGGCCACCCACCAACCGAAGAATGGACTAAACTGTAAAATTGCTAATTTTTAGACACCAGCAGTTAATCGAAAACCTGTTCTTTAATACGTACAACGGTCTGTACTGAGAAAAATTGACAACCCGAAATAAAGCGATGCTAATGCTAGCATCAGTTTTAAGACAATTCACAATAAACTTAGCTACAGATCAAGTCTCTTATCATCGGTAGTCTTACCAGTCTAACGCCTAATACTTGAATATCTTGCATGAACCACCGTGTCTGCTACTCACTCCACCGTACACGGGTTGCTATCCTGTCAGTTCAAACAAATTATGACAAAGAACAATTGAGAAAAGGAGAAACTGCAAATAACCCTGTAGCTTTGGAAGTGTACTAATTGCCCCCTTGCTCTAAAAACTGCATCTCCAACTCCAACTATTTCCATAAATTAAGCACATTACACAAACTTTTTGAGTTGTTATAGTGACAGGTTTTGTTCTTTTCAGTGTTGATGGCTATTCTATAAGAAACAGGCATAATATGTGAGGAGAGGATGAGCAACAGAAAGTTTAATGGAACCCCTTATCAAAGTCACAAATGTTCAAACTATTAGGGGCTATTAGAAGTTCTCCACAAGCAATCGGGGTTATAAAGTTCCAAACATAACTAGCTTTCTTGTTTCTGTTGCTTTCTAGTTATTAATATTAGTTATGTTTTAGGAATGGAGAACATTTGTTTTTGCTTAAGTTGATGCCATTAGAATGCATATCAAGACTCTTGAAATTTTCTCAAATTTCAGAGGGCAGAAAAAGTTATTAAACTCCCGATAGAATTGTAAACATATTAGATGATTATACCACTATACTTTCTATTTGAAATATTACGATCTTTGCCAAATTAACAGAGAAACAAAGTCCGATGTCATTAAATCAGATTTAGTTCATTTCGGTGTGAGAAAACAAGAGAAATGTAAGGTATCAGTTCATGTTGCAAAAAGCAACCAACTTACTTATCTGAACAACATTCATCACAAATGTACAAGAGGCCACTTCCAGACACAACAGAGTAGGCATACTTTACTCAATCATCCTCATTATCATCTTGGTTGTCTTTTTTTGTTGTGCTTCTGCGCGTTATACATATCCGCAACCTAAATTTAAAAAAAAACAGCTCGATTAAATATCATGCAATTATGTTAAAAAATAGCAGGACAGTTTGACTGGAGAGAAACAAAAATATGACAGCAAATAGTACCATATCAGATGAGGAAGCCTGCTCTGGATTCTTATCTTCTCGGACACGAAGTAATCGTGGAAACCGCAGTGAAATTCCCTTAGTAAAGATAGGATAAAAAAGAAAAAGAATGTTAGCCACTTAATTAAAAGTACAGACTAAGAAATAAGACATTAACCTCTAATGTGAAACTGCTTGTCTGCTTCTACATTCAAAGTTTGAAAATGTTTCAAGTGTGAAGTGCTGTAACGTGCACAGGGACATACAGACATGCAAAAGCAGTAAAATAGAGAGGAGAACAAGGGCAAAAGATGAAAAAGAAAAGCAAGATAAGAAGAGGTGGTTTCATGAACTAGAATCTAAACTATGGTCAGACCTGATAAGTGTGTAGAATATCAAACTAAAAACCACTAGAGTAAAAAAACATAAACTCAAAATTTCATATACTTGTCCTGTTGTCGTCCACTATGAAAGAGACATATACATAAGTGAGCCACTACAATAGTTTATTAACAAACTAACAGACATTTAAATCAGATTGTTCTCATGGTTCTTACTTTTTATGAAGCACTAAAATTTTATCCCACTAATTCGAATACACCGAACCAACAGAAAGAAAACCCCACTGTTTTCTTTTTCTTTTTAGATTGAAGGGGTTTGAGGAAGGAGAATATCAGAGATAAATAAGTGGAATGAAGTTAAATCTTGAAATTCGGTTTACTGAAAGATTATTAACTCGTAAAACATACAAGCTTACTCTAGCTTGTATTTCAGGATGAATGTATATTAGTATCTATGGCCTCAGTTCAAGGGTACTCTAGCTTGGATTTCAGGTAAGTATATTATAATGCACGGTGAACGCGAACCATGTTCCTTTTTTGAAAGAATTAAATGATACCTTGTCAGAGTCCACAATACCAATGGCAGCACGGTGAACTGGGCTAATAGTGAGATCAGCAGCTTTGACCTCCCAAACCTGAAAGACAATATGACCAATGTGAGTTATCTTTACAAGAGAAATTTATATTGGTTATCCAATAGGTTAAAATCTTATCTCCCTAGGAAAAGGAAAAATAAAAACTAATTAATAAAAAAAAAAAAAAAAAAAGGAATCAAAGAACAGCTAGCAGAATGATTGAATTCTCAAATTGTCCATCATATGATGTTTGGGTGAGAATTTTCTGAAAAGCCAATGGCTATCAGAAAAACACTGGTAGTTCCTGTTGTTGGAATTTCCTCATTATCAGAAGAGAAACATTTCTTGTTTCATTGATGCTACCAGCCAAAGAAATGCGCTAGGAATATCATATCAGCATGACAACAGCACAAAAGAGAAAATTAAGATATATATTTATATATATGATATATATATATAAAGAGAGAAACAAATTCTAGAAAACCAAAAAAATAAAAGAGGTTGATTGCTACCTCAGTTGGTTCAAACCATACATCTGGACTGATTGTATCTGAATACCTGTAATATGACTGGACATGGTGTATATATCAGAGAATGTGAGGATTGGTAATCCCTTTATTTAAAAAAAAAAAAAGAGAGAGAAAAGAAAGAAAGTGAAGCATATATATCCCCAACGGAATAAAAATGAATTCAATCCCACCTTTGGCTTGGGAATAACTTTAGATCGAAGACTGGCAGAACGTTCTTCGAGCATCGCTTCAGAAAATCCAGTTCCTAATAATGCAAACAACAAGTTCTCAAATTGTTTATTGCTTCGAAATAAAAAATATGAATAAGTAGATAGGTTTTTAAAACCAACAAGTAGTAGCATTAAATATGTTTTATGTCAGGCAGGTTGAAGATTTTTACAATGGCATTGCAGCTTAGATCAAGAAGTAGAGCTTTACCAATTTTACATATGCTTTGGAATTCCTCTTTGTCACTATCATAACAAGCAAGTAGAAAGGCACCATAGACACCTGGAGAAAAAAAAAACATAATGCCACTATGAATTTTGAGAATTACAGTAAAGAGAAAGTTTCAACCTAAAAGATATTTCAGTCATTATAAGTGCGAGAAAACATTGACAGCACTCTCACATACAGAGCATATATAAAAAGTTGGTATCCTGCAGAAGAAAAGCAAGTTACTGACTTACCAGTGCGTTTCCCCCTGCCATGAAATGCGGCAATGGGAACCAAATCTAGCGAATCACCAATACTGCAGAGCATAAAGCCGTATTTCTTAGTTAAAACATTAACACTACCTCATAACAAGCTTAAGCAGTATTTCTTAGTTAAAACCACTCATGTAAGCTTAAGGGCTTACCTTTCCATATAATCCTTTTTCAATTTGAGCCAGTTATTAGACCGCTTTGCAGGCTCATAAGTAGCATCTTTGTTCAATGTTTTGATGATCAACCCCTCAGAGCTGGAGCAAACAACATCAGAAAGAAGACGAAAATTCTTGATATTAATTGACAGCTTCAGTAATCGAAAAAGCTACTAAGTCCTCTAATCATTCAACATATAGTCAAAATGACACCAAATCATGTAAAAACTGATGCAACATGACTAATCTTAGCTTAGTGCACAAACTTCTACCCACTTCCTACTATAGATGCAATAATGGGAAAAAAACAAAATACATCCATATCTGATAAATGGCATACTCTGAGGGTCCATTTGGATGGAGGAATTTCAAATGAATTGATTTCAAACTCCTTGGATTTAAAATCCACCTCTTGTTTGGATGATGTGGATTTGTGCAAATCCATCGTAATTTTTGATAAAAAAAATTAAAAGCTCTATTTATTTTCTTAATTGACATTTAATAATTAAAAATAAAATATATAATCTTATTATTCTATAAATAATTATAATTTTACACACTAATAAAAATATGAAATATATAACTTTTATTATGTGTGAATATGTATGTGAAGATAGTGCGGTGTGAATATGTGTGTGTGTGTAGTGTGTGTGCAGTGTGTGTAGTGTATGTGTAGTGTGTGTAAATTGCGAAAAAAATAATGGATTTCAAATGACTAGGTTTTGGGAGGGATTTGAAATCCTTTGAAATTGAACTAAAACTTAAAGATGGATGTGAAATCCATTGATTTGGATTTATATGCCAAACAAGGGTGTGGATTTAGCTAAGGATTTCAAATCCCTCATCCCAAATCCCCTCCCAAATCCCCCCATCCAAATGCACCCTAAAGGAATTCCCTGTGCCCTCTATGTTCAACAGTTCAAAGATGATGAATCCACATTGTGTAATGCACAAATTTTATGAGTTAATGCTTCAAAATATTAAAGTAACCAGACGCCATAAAAATTATACTTACCTAGAATTAACAGCATCATCAAGAAATTTTTGTATTTCCTCGAGATCATTTGATGTAATAGCAGTGGCAAACTGAAGAAAACCATTTTCTTCTTGAAATGACTTGTAAAGATGCTGCATATATAGGATCAACAAGTGAGTATATATAACTTATCTCAATGACAGTCCAAACTTGCAACACAGAGTAAGTAAAAACAGATACTGATTTTGCTGGTATTCAACTTAATCACATATTTCATGTAAGAGTACATCTGTTAGTAAGAAGGTAATATTAAAGGTTGCTGTTGATATAAGAGAATGACTATGGAAGTCAGTTGACAGATTTCAAAGGAAACTCAGAGAAAGATATGAAGAAAACACACAAAACACACACACACACACACAACAGAAAGATATCAGAGTAACATAGGAAATCATTAATTTCATATCACCCAGAATAAAGGTTCCCTATTAGATTCAGCAAGCTACATAAGAAAGGGAATACTCAAAGTCCGAGCTAATACTCAGTGAAAACTCATTTTCTCTTTAGCTTAACAATTAAAAATGAACAATATTATGGGAGATGCTTGATCACCCAAATGGAAGCGTCAAAACTATCAATTAAGTCAAGCGGTTCTAGACAAACATATAGTTTAGAAACACAAAGAAGCATTTCAGTTACTAACTAGGAAAATATATAATAAAGTCTGAGATAATTAAGCCACAAAGGACATCATACCTCTCTACGAACACTGAGTTGTTCCTGCAAGAGTTGTTGGCCATTAAGATATAGGATGTCAAAAGCATATATGCAGACATCAACTTTGATTTCACTCATGACAACATTTTTCCGAGCACGTGCTGAGAATCTGAATAAGACGAATTTGGTAAGTAACATAAACTACCACTCCAAAATTGTAAAAGATAGCCTCTAAATTGTGTCTCATAGCTAGAGAAAAAATGAAGAATGTAGAATAGCAGGGAGATCATTAAAAATGACTGAACTGCATGGGAGCTGAAAGCACTATAAAAGGACAACACAGCAAAGGCAATTGTTTTCTGGAGCAGTGGAATGGGCTAGGATGAATTATAACTAAATTAAGCAATCTATCAGTGTAATGCAGCCCAGTCATGTTTCAACACCTTCCATCAATATTTCTTACAGGCATTCCATTATTTGCTTGCTGAAAAGCATATACAAGTCTAAAATCACTATCCGAATCAAGATCAGAATATATTTACATGGCAGTTACAATCACTATTCTCGCAACCAATATGACTGTGAAATGGCTTCAATTATGTTTCTGATAGTGAAAAGTAGCATGCAATAACCCATAATACAAAAAATAGAAATCGAATTATCACCAGATAGTTCTTATTCAAGCAGGAAATGGATCATCACAAGATTTTCACCTGGAAAGGTTGAATTTTCTGTTTCTCACGGTCGTATGCAACAAGTTCACAGTCAAGAACAAATGATGTTACAGACGGATTTCTTAACCTGCAGTTAGGGGCAAACATTAGTAGTACTGACAAGAAAATATAACATCTCAATATACAAACCTCAAAAAGTTCAAGAAAATTGCCAACACAGACGAATATGCCACATATAAAAGAAGTTGCCACTCTTCAAATTAGCTAATAATGAATAACAAACAACCTTACATTACCTATAGTATTAAAAACTTATGAAATCCTACAGTAGCTTCTAAATGATCTCCAGAAAGAGCGAATATTGCATCAGTATTCTAGCTATCTCACCAAAAGCTTTCTGGATCCAATATGCTGGAAACTTAAGTTGATAAGGCCCAGTAGTTACTGGACTACAGATATTCCAGTATAAGGCATCATAACTTGGAGGGATAATTACAAATACTACCCATGAGATAGCCTAATTACAAAAAGAAAAAAAACAGTATGTGTCATGTTCCGTGATGTACATGTTGGTTTTACAATATCAATCATGTAATGGGACATGACTAGAGCAACTATCTCAAATCATTGCCGTCCCTCAATATTTTCCATGCAAGTGGACAAACCTTTTATGCTGAGGGTTTTGGAATTTCATCTCATTTCTCCTTCGTATGAAGGTTGCGACACGAAGGGCATCCGGCGCAAAATTTTGCCACTTTGCTTTTTGCATGAATTTATAGCATTAACTAATTTTAGACAATTAATTGACACTATAAACTTCACGCGCCGCCGACCCCACTGTGGGACTAAGGTGCAGTGGATGATGATGACGACAAAAAAAAAAAAAAAAAAAAACAGTTATCTTTACATAACTACAAATACCCCTTGACGTATGTTTCTATTTTACAAATTGCACATATTGAGGGGGTGTTGAGGGGTAATTTATTTATAACAAATACAAATCTTAAGGGGATATTTGTAATGCTTAACGGAGATTTGTAATTTTAAAAGATAACTAGGTTTTTTTTGTAATTATTCCTAATTTGAAACCCAAAGAGGAAATTGGCCTAAAGCTATTCGGTAAATACCTTGTGATAGTAGCAACAACATCCGGAAACTTTCCGGTATTCCTCTCTGCATTTCTACTGTATATTTCCACTGAGCCATTCTCCATATAGTGTATCTACATAGAAAGTTAACGGTTACACTAGCCTTTATTCAAAATTCAACATATTTCTTGTATTAAGTATTATTACCTGTGCACGTTCTCCATCGTACTTGTATTCACAGGTGAACTCCATATTTTGAAACTTTTCAACAATTTCAGATACTCCTTTAGTTGGTTTAGCTAACATGGGTCCAACTGGAATACCAGGTGCAAAGCCACATGTCTTTGGGAGATTCCACACACCACCAGACAGAAGAGCAGGAACTATTTTGTCATAGACTGGAATTACAGAATAAACTTGTTTGACAATCTTTGCAGCCTGCCAAACAGAAAAGAAAGTTTAAGGAGAAAGACTAAATCCTACATAAAATCCGATGATGACAGATCACAAGCATATGTAACATGCTAAATTCATTCTGACAGTCAGGAACATGGATGAGATAAACCTAAATCTTAAGGCCTCAACTCAAGCTCACGATCCAAAAGAATTGTTCTCAATTACATTATTTTTCACCATTTAGACACAATCATGGAATCAAGAAAAGAAGCATAGAAAAGACATCCAATCATGTCATGCAAGACATGAGACTATGTCCAAGCAGTGGTTCCAAATTCACTAAAAGTTTGAAGAAAATGCTTGCTACAATAATGATAGGGTAAGGCCTTTTAGTGATTAAGATGGCATAATTGTATCCACATAGTTCTAGAGTCATGACCCTTATTATCTTGAACCACAACTCTAGCAAGTAAATAGCCGTTACCTTTTTCTAGGTTGTATAAAAGGCAAAAAGCAGCTTCCCAAATTGAAACATCTAATCATCTCCTAACCAGGCTAAAATGGGGTATTTGTAAGTTTGCTAGAATACAGTTTTGCAAGTGTGGGGATTTCCTTTTATATTAATTGTTGACATTAATCTTCCAACTTCCTCCTGGAATTCTCGTTTAGCTACATCTATATCAATTTTAGTAACTTTTAGCTCAATATTTATCATGGTTGTATTGGTCCCAACTTGCACGCCACCAGAAATCATTAACAAAGAAAGCTGGAAAGGCCCTTGATATCAATCTTTAATCTATAAAACACTGAAACATCAGTTACTTGAATAATTTGCATTTGGGCATAAAAATGCCAATTATCCAAGTTTCAAATTACCAAATTAGTATTGCAAACGGCTGAGGAAGATAATTAGCAATTTAACACATGACCAGCTAAGGTGTATTATGCACAAATTAACAGTGTCGATTGGCATAAAATACATAATAATAACTGGCTAAGGTTTATGCACTTCAATGGACTACTCATGATAAACTGGATTTGGGAAAAAATAACTGAAATGGGAATATTCATTAAATAGTAGCAGATAGTTTATAATCACATTAAACAGCAGCTCTTTCCCAAATAAAAAAGTACAAAGTCCTAGCTCTATCAAGTGCCAAAATCGTTGGACAAACTAGCACAAAAAATGAAGCCTAAGTTGGCAAGTGGAAGCTAACTAAAACCTTATGAGCCAACCACACTATTATTCCAGTTGTTGCGTCGATTTCCAGGGCTACAGCACATTCCCCAAGTCCAGGGTCACCCTAGTGGACGAAATCATGGCTTCACCCAATTAAGTCTCCTAACCAAGTCCTACCATCGAGCACTACCAACTAGCAGAAAATACTTAAGCCTCTCTTCCCAGTTAAGAGCTCTCTAATGGCTAATTAACCAATCCCACTAGTCCCCAACAACCAATGTGGTAAAAATTTGACAGCTATTTAAAAAAAAAATCTATGAAAAGTAGTTGCATCTATCTAGAATGATTTCACCGATTTAGCTAAGTTATTTTGCTAAGATTTGTCAGTGACTCTCAACTTTTTAAAGATGACTAAAGCAGTATGCCCAAGAATTCTATTCACATACCAATGTCAGAGTCACAATGAATCAATCCTTCCAGTGAAGGCAAAATCCTTGGTTGGTCATGGTAAACTCATCTAGCAGGTTCACATTAAAAGTGCAAAAGAGGGTCCATGGACAGACAGAAAAGAGGGTTTGAACATTGAAGAGGCAGCAGCTCTGCATCCCAAACCCGCAATGTGTTTTCTATTTCATCTATCAAATTAATTATGTAGCAGAATTTCTCTCACCACTCAACAAAATTTTATGGTTCCATCTCAGTGTCAACATTCATATATAGACTTAATCAGCAAGTGTAGTGCTGTACAAAAATTCAAGGTTTAATACAATCAACATGAATATAAACTCGTGAAAAGATGCACTATTTGGCATGATAATCATAAAAGTCCATCTGACAAAGACTGCACTGCACTGCACTGAATGAAGAAAATAGAAAACGAAAATTTAGAAAGAAAAAAAGGTATAATCACAAATTTTATTTCGTCATTCTCATTGCGTACTTTAACTTAGACAGATGGAGTCAAGATAATCAATTTGGCTTCATGCCAGGAAGGTCCACAATTGAAGCTATACACTTAATTAGACGATTATGTGAACAATATAACGAGAGAAAACAAGATTTACATATGGTTTTTATTGACCTTGAAAAGGCATACGATAGAGTCAACCGGGATGTAATGTGGCGCGTATTGGAAAAAAGAGGAGTAAAAATAGCTTATATAGATGCCATAAAAGATATGTATGATGATATAACAACTTGTATCAGAACACCAACAGGAATATCTAGTGAATTCCCAAACACTATAGGTTTGCATCAAGGATCCGCTCTAAGCCCTTACCTTTTTATCCTAATAATTGATGAAATCACTAAACACTTACAAAAATCCATCCCTGAATGTATGCTATTTGCAGACGATATAGTGTTAATTGATGAAACAAGAGAAGGAGTAAGTGCAAAATTGGAAGTTTGGAGAGAAGCACTCGAATCAAAAGGTTTTACTATAAGTAGGGCTAAAACAGAATACATGGAATGCCACTTTAGTAAAAACAACAGATCAATGAGACGAAGGTTAAAATTGATGGACTTGAAGTGAGTGTAACAAAGAGTTTTAAATACTTAGGATCTATAATTGAAGAGAACGGAGAAATTAATAAAGATGTCACACATAGGATTCAGGCGGGTTGGAATAAATGGAGGAGTGCATCTTCTATCCTTTGTGATCGTAAAATACCATTAAAATTGAAAGGAAAATTTTATAAAACGGCCATAAGGCCCGCAATGCTTTATGGAGCAGAATGTTGGGCGACTAAATATGAACACGAACAAAAAATAAGGGTAGCGAGAGATGAGAATGTTAAGATGGATGTGCGGGACACTAGATTAGATAGAATAAGAAATGAACACATTAGAAACAAAGTAGGAGTAGCACCAATAGATGAGAAAATTAGAGAAACACGACTAAGATGGTTTGGACATGTCCATAGGAGACCTTTAGATGCATCGGTGCGACGTTTAGAAGGTAGAGAATCACTCACACAAATTAAAAGAGGCAGAGGTAGGCCTAAAAAGACTTGGAAAGAAGCTATTAAACAAGACATGTTATACCTAGAAATTAATGAAAATATGGCTTATGACCGTAAACGATGGCGTGATATGATCCGTATAGCCGACCCCACGTAGTGGGATTAAGGCTTAGTTTGTTGTTGTTGTTTGTTGTATCTATTACACCAATAGCTTATATACACGAATACGCACCATTTTTTTTCTTTCTGTTCTATATCATATTTTATATCGACAAGACACCAAAAGGCAGCACTAGATATTTTTACAAAAAGCTACTAATTTGAGCCTAATAATGAGGTACTCAGTTCCAGAGTGCAAAAACTTACTTCTTCAAAAGGATTGTCAACCTTTGCAGGAGGAGATGAATGCTTTTCAGAATATACGGCAGCATGACCCAGTGCTACCAAGAGAGTTTGTTCTGCCAAACCAATACGCAATTTTGTCTGCATATATTGCTCAAACCATGTTCATGATATATGACATGAATCAAATGGAACATCAAATAAATGCATTCAACTGACCTGGAGCAAACGAATCAAATACTGAGGTTCACAATCAGTGGCTGCAACTAGCAGTGCCTTTATGTGATTCTTTTTTTTCTCTTGACTATCTTTGCCAGATTCCTGTGAAAGTTCAGACATTACCCAAGAAAAACTACATTAGAATTCAAAACAGTACCATCACTCGCTGCACTATTAATTTAAAAAAAGTTAAGAAAAAGAGAATCCCTCTCACAAGCTAATGAAAAAAGCATCATGGATCTGTAATAGAAATAGAATTCCTCAGCCTTGGTCATAATAGGTGAGCAATTACAAGTATCAGTTGCATAACAAAAATGCCTTCCTCGTCATTAATACATTTTCTCGTGGAAATTGTGAACTCCTGGGAGAATCAACGACTGCATCTTTGATACAGGTTATAATATCCTGACTAATATCAGTGAGCTTTTAAGCTAGTTAGTTGTTATGTGATGTGGTTAATGAAAGGTGTGAGCATTAAGAAAAATATGAGGAAGGTCCCTTCACTCTGTATAAGGATTATTAGACATCTCCAAGTCGTTAGGTCTCAGATGGGAGGGGGGGCTTGAAATTGAAAACCTTGCACGAACTCAACCTTTTCACTCATACCACATGTCTTTTTTTAATTAGTATATGGATACTATTTCTAATTCCTCAGTAATTGGAAAAAAGAAAATATGGACAATAAATTATTGATATTTTTTTTCTTCTCCTTTTTCAGTAAATTTTATAAAAATACTGCTCTAAGCTATGATAGCGTGGAAAATGTCAATATAAGAACTGTGATTATAAGAAGCCAGTAATCTGAACACAAGAGAGCTCCAACTTGTGGCCTTCAAAGTACAAACTTACTTCAAAGTCTAAATATTTTATTTGATACCATAGAAGAATGAAATGAGAGTATTGGCTATCGCACTAAATTCCATCAGGGCCTTGGATATCGCTTTCTGATAGCAACTTTCCAGGATTAATGAAGAGGCAAAAGATTCGGGCAGGATTGCCTCACAAGATCTTTTCTATATGTTGTAGGGAGAGATTGTTGACTTACTGACATGAGTGACCCTTTTAGAAGCATCTCACAGAAGCATTCTCCATCCAAACGGAGATAATCGAGCAAAAAGCAGTTGGAGAGGAATCACAGATTTTTCTGTAATTTTCTGCCTTCAGCAGACAATGAAATTCATTCTAATATTGGTTTTGGTTTCTAATTGCAATGCTTCTTGTTACATTCAGTCAGAGGAATGATTAACAGTATCGAATACTTTTACTTAGCTAATGAATAATACATTGAATGAAAATTTTACCCAAAATTTATTTATCCGACTCTCCACCATTTTCTTCTTTATTCTTAATTTTCTTCCTCATTTAGCAATGTCTCCTCTTTCATAACCAGCCAAAGACCTTTATGTTATCAACTTGACGGGTATATTAAGAAGCTGATGATAAAAATAAATCCATAAAGGGTATCAATCTCATTGAATGGATCTAATATATTACTATATATTGCTAAAGATAATACTGCAAATCTCATCATTAGAACAGTGTTGTCTTATATTTAGATGGATCGTATTGTTCCTGTATAAATCTCATCATCAGAACAGTGATGATAATAATTAAGGAAATCAGATTGTATTGTTCCTGTATTTCATATTCCAAATTTATTGGTATGTCAACGATTAGACTCAATTTTGCATTTCTCCAGGCATATATCTTTCAGTAAACATCCTTGAACTTTTTCCAGAACACTATCTAGTCTACGTAAATGCTACATACCAGTCTCTAAGCTACAAAAGATACAACAGAATAAAATTAAAACTTATAGAGAATCTCAAATTCGCTGTTGATATGTTATCAACGGCTCATGGCCCACCCTTTTACAATTGTGTGACAAAATCAAGCATAGAACTAATTTTTTGAGATACAGAATTGATTAAAGAAAAATGTGGTAACTGGATCAGAATCCTAAAAAAAATAAAGAAGGAGACCATAGCAACTAGCAAGATCCACTGTAAAACAGAACATACTAATAAAAAGTAAACAAGATATCAACAGAGTACCTTAGCAATAAGCCGAAATGTATCAAACACTTTGGCAACAGTTAATGCTTCTGGTTTACGCATCAAAGGCTGTGATGAACGACTAGCTTTTGCTACAAGGCCTAAATCTCCAAGCTCCTACAAAAAGGAAACATTAAAATGAGGAACTTCAACAAACTACCATATACGAGTAAAGGAAACAATCCAGAAAGAGGTCCATCATAGGTACATTGTGTGCAACCATAACAAAGGTAGATGGATTAAAAAGATGACAGGAAGAACAAATGAACACAACCAACATGCACAACATAGAAGATGCTCACTGTGTAAAAGCATCAGCTAGAAGGAAAAACAGCTATAAAACAATCATATACATATTCTTCATTAGCATAATGATCAATTTGTTGCAATTTTGATCACTGCTATCATATACCAGATTTTACGGGCGGAAAATAGATAACTTATTTCAAAAGTGTAAGAAAAGCTACAAATATATATTCTGCTACAAAATAGAAGCATGCCTAGGATTTTGAAATATATCAATTCGACATATTTTTTTCAGAACCAGCCATTGCTAGAACTATTACCTATAGGCTATTTAGCCTAAGTTACGCAGCTCCAACATGTCCTAACCATGGCAGCCAATCACCTGTACTGTCAAATATCCACCTATATACCCTTAATTATACTTCTAAATGGTGTTTTCCGACAAATATTATGTGCAGAAACCATCGAGCTTCTATCAGTGCTCCAATAATATTCATAAAAAACAGCAGCACCAATTATACAACTGTTTCAACAAAAATAGATAGGATGCAGCCATGAGTATATCCAATTCAGCAGACAATCCATACATTTAATTCGTATAATTTCCACGTCCTGGTCAGCCCTAATCTCTAGAATTAACAAACGAAACAAACCAAAAAAAAAAAAAAAAAGACACAAAAATCATTATTTTTCACACAGAAATCGATTCAAACTTCAGTCAGCACAAAACTAATTCAAATAATCACCTTGTATTGCTTTTTAATATGTGCTTCTTTAGCCCCACAAGCCTCTGCAAGAGCCTTGATAATCGAAGCATCTCCAATACCAAGCTCCAAACCTTCGTGCGCAGGTGCAATCCTATTTGCCAGCAGGTACACAACAGGCAACAAATCATCTGGTGTCGTCTCTATCACTGTCCTCAACATATTACACACAATCTCCGTGATGGCAATCCTACCCGACTCCTTTGATATAGCATCAAACGCCTTCACAACAAACATGAAAGGCACCCTCTCTCCCTCCCCCCAATAAACCGCCTTCTTCACATTGAAATTGGCAGCCTTTTTCTTCACTTCCACTAAACTATCATCAGGGCTGATTGACACCCTGGGTTTCTTCTTCACCACCACGCCTTCATTCGAATCCGCATTATTCGACCCAGTTTGTTTGGAACTAAGGGTCCCGTCAGCATTATTATTCAATAAATTATCCACCTTGGCATCTAAATTTTGGTCTGAAATCGAGTTCTTGATATTCTCTTGGCAATTTCCCGCGGAATTTTCAATTGGGTCGGAGACGGGGCTTCTGGAAATAACATCGTTAGAGTCTGAATTAGGGGTTTGGGAAATTTCAACAGGGGCTTTGCGTTTCCTGGGTGAGGCTTCTTTTGGCTTTGGCGGTTGGGCCTGAGATTCGTTTTTCTTTTTCTTGGAAGCATTGGACATGAGAACGTCAAAGGCTGAGCGGCGAGAGGTGGACATGGTTCTTAGACTAGGGTTTGACTTGGCGCAAATGAATAAAGGTTTTGAAGAGAAGGGCGAAAATTGACGGAGGGGGAGTTTTCCGGCGAAATTAAGAGAGAGTGAGCTGATGATTGAGCTGGGGCGGCATGAACGGAGTGAAAACATCAACCGCACGGAGGACAGAGATATGGCGGGAAAATTGTACGTGGTTCTTCTTGTGGAACTAGAATTTTGCAGCAGGCTGGTCACTGGTGTTAGGGTGATGACTATTGACTCGTACTAGTGGATGGCAATGGGCGGGTTCAAAATCAGACCCAAACAAACCCAGTCAAGCACGTCCGAGAGTCGGTGATGTAGGTGGAAGCGTAACAAAAACAAAGAACGCACACAAAATATAATTGTAAATATACGTGATGAACTTATAAATCCAACGAGAAGAACGCAAACAAAACTTTGTAGTGAATTGCTTGACAGATAAAAATAATAAAATAGCTATTATGAATTAATGGACTTGCACACCCATTTAATACATGACAATGTTAGTTGGAAAATATTAGTTTTGATGATGCACAATTAATGTAAGTGCATTTATTGAGATTGGTTTTAGTTGTGAAATTTGTGTATAAATATGTGAAGCAAGTTGAATGAAAAACACAACAACAAAACATTTGATACATTTCATATTGCTTTTTTTATATTTGCTTTCTTACAAGTATATACAATATATAATACTTGATAAATATATAAATATTATTGTAGTACATCTTATATTGGGAAAAGAAATTATTTACAACACAGCACGAGTTATTGCTCGAGAAAAGGTACACATGAGAAACACCGAGAAAAGAGACTATTGTCTACTTGATAGTGTAACAACGCACTCAATATTAACAAATAAAGTATATTTCTCGAGTGTGAAATTGTGCAAGGCACAAGTTACAACTATATTTGGTCCCATTGAGATTATTGATGGCTCCGGGAATGCAACTGTGGTGTTGCCTAATGGTACAATCTTGCATATTGAAAATGTATTATTATCTAGTAGATCAAAAAGAAATCTACTGAGTTTCAAAGATGTGCGTGATAATGGCTATCACTTGGAGACACTAAATGAATATAATAAAGAGTGACTATGTATCACATCATATAAAATGGGAAAAAGAATTGCCCATGAGAAATTTGAAGCAATGAACTTTCCTGATTGTATTGTGTCCAAATTAAAGCTTTTGAATCCTACGACACCATGCCTTGGAAGCTGGTGAATCCTGATATATTTGGGTTATGGCATGATCGTCTTGGACACTCAGGAACAACTATGATGCGTAGGATTGTTGAACACACTAATGGACATCCATTGAAAAGCACGAAGATGCTAATGTCCAAAGATTATTTATGTGAATCGTGTTCACAAGGAAAATTTATTACTAAACCTTCCATGGAAAAGGTTGGTTATGAATCACCATCATTTTTACAACGTATTCATGGTGATATTTGGGGACCAATACATCCTGCAAGTGGACCATTTAGATATTTCATGGTCTTGATAGATGCATCGTGTAGATGATCACACGTATGCCTATTATCTACTAGAAATGTTGCATTTGCTCGATTATTAGCGCAAAGTATTAACTCCGAGCACATTTTCCTGATCATCCTATTAAGAATATAAGAATGGATAATGCCGGAGAATTTACATCAAAGAGTTTTGATGAATATTGCGCAGCACTGGGAATTAATGTTGAGCACCCAGTAACACATGTTCATACTCAAAATGGATTGGCAGAATCCTTGATTAAACGAGTTCAATCATTGCTCGTACATTATTGATGAGATCAAAGCTCACTAGTGCAGCATGGGGTCACGCAGTATTACATGCATCAACACTTATTACATTACGCCCCACTACTTATCATATGCACTCCCCAATGCAATTAACTCTTGGTTTTGAGCCAAATATTTCGCATCTACGCACTTTTGGGTGCGCTGTTCATCCACAACGTAGACTTGGTATATATGTTGGATTTGATTCTCCATCAATTGTTCGGTATTTAGAACCAATGACGGGAGATTTATTTACCGCCAGATTTGCGGATTGTCATTTTGATGAGACAACATTCCCATCATTGGGAAGGGATAAAGTTATTTTAGATAAACAAAAACTAGTTGAGAATATCTCCTGGAATGAACAAAACTTATCCCATTTAGATCCACGTACTTCTGAATGTGAAAGTGAGGTGAATAGAATCATTCGTTTACAAAGTATTACTAATAGACTTCCTGATGCATTTAACGATGCTAGTAAAGTCACGAAGTCTCATATTCCGGCTGCTAATGCTCCAGCCAGGATTATTATTCCAGATGAAAATAAGAAAATGAATGATGATAACCCACGACAAAAACGTGGTAGACCTATTGGCTCAAAAGATATTATTCCTCGAAAAAGAAAGGGGAAAATTGATAATAATGAGCATGCTCCAGATGAAATTGTCGAGCCTAATGTATAAAATTCTGATAGCACCGAGAATCCCATGAGTTATTGTAATGAAATATGGGATCGAAGTGAAATAATTATTGATGATAAATTTGGATTCTCGGTTGCTCAAGAAATTATAAATGATGATTATGATAACGAACCACGTTCGATAATGGAATATCGTCAGAGGCTTAATTGGCCTATGTGGGAGGAAGCAATAAAATCTGAGTTAGCTTCCCTATAAAAACAAAATGTATTTGGGCAAATTGTTCGTACTCCAAACAATGTAAAGCCTATTGGATACAAATGGGTATTTGTTCGAAAAAGAGATGAGAAAAACGAAGTCGTGAGATATAAAGCTCGACTCGTGGCTCAAGAATTCTCCCAGAGACCTGAGATAGATTATGATGAAACATATTCACCTGTGATGGATACAATCACATTTCGTTTTCTTATCAGTATGGTTGTCCACGAGAATCTGGACATGCGTCTAATGGACGTAGTAACGACATATCTATATGGTTCGTTGGATTCTGATATTTATATGAAAATCCCTGATGGATATAAAATGCCAAAGTTAGAAACTCCCCGAGAATTATACTCGATCAAATTGCAAAGATAGTTATATGGATTGAAGCAATCTGGTCGCATGTGGTATCATAGACTTAATGAATACCTTTCTAAGGAAGGTTACAAAAATGATAATATTTGTCCATGTGTATTTATTAAAAGATCTGATACCGGATTTGCTATCATTGTTGTATATGTCGATGACATGAATTTGATTGGCACCCCTGAATAATTATCTAATGCTACTAAATATCTAAAGAAAGAGTTCGAGGTGAAATATCTTGGAAAAACTAAACTTTGTCTTGGTCTTGAGTTAGAGCATAAAGATAACGGGATATTTGTCCTCCAATCTGCATATACTAAAAGGATACTCAAGCGGTTTAACATGGACAAAGCTCACCCCTTGAGTACCCCAATGGTTGTGCGCAGTTTAGATCCCGAGAAAGATCCATTTCGACCAAAAGAATCTGGTGAAGAGACTTTGGGTCCTGAAGTGCCTTACCTTAATGCTATCGGAGCGTTAATGTATTTAGCACAATGTCTTGGAGACCGGATGTCGCTTTTCTTTGTAATCTACTTGCGATATAGTTGAGAGCCAACTCGAAGACATTGGAATGGTATTAAACACATCTTTCGATATCTCAATGATACTATAGATTTTGGGTTATTCTACTCCAAGGAATCCACTAAATCTGGATTAGTGGGTTATGCTGATGCGGGATACAGATCTGATCCACACAAAGCTCGATCACAAATCATTATTTATTTTGCTATAACGGTACAACTATATCATGGCGATCCAAAAACAAACTTTGGTTGCTACTTCTTCAAACCACTCGAGATAATTGCTCTTCATGAAGGCGATAAAGAGTGTGTTTGGTTAAGATCGATTATAGCTCATATACGAAATGCATGTCACCAAACCGATTCTGAACACTCCAACTATTATTCATGAGGATAATGCAGCATGCATAGCACAAGTAAAAGGTGGTTACATAAAAGGTGATAGGACCAAACATATTTCACCAAAGTTTTTCCATACACATGAACTCCAGAAAAATGGAGAGATAAATGTTCAACAAATTCGTTCATGTCACAATCTTGCCGACTTATTCACAAAATCTTTGCCGACATCTACATTCGAGAAATTGGTATGCGGCATAGGCATGCGAAGAGTTAACAAGCAAGATTGATAATCAACGGATTACATTATTTGTTTCAGGGGTAGCAAAGTCATATACTGTGCGCTGTACTCTTTTTCCCTTATGTCTGGTTTTTATCACATTGGGTTTTTCCAGCTTAAGGTTTTTAATGAGGCATCTTATGCACAGGGTTTGGATTGGAGTTATGTACTCTTTTTCCCTTCAGTTCGATTTTTATTCTTACTGGATTTTTCGGCTTAAGGTTTTTAATTAGACATACTCATCCAATGGTGCTGCGTCCAAGGGGGAGTATTGTGAATTAATGGACTTGCACACCCATTTAATACATGACAATGTTAGTTGGAAAATATTAGTTTTGATGATGCACAATTAATGTAAGTGCATTTATTGATATTGGTTTTAGTTGTGAAATTTGTGTATAAATTAATATATGAAGCAAGTTGAATGAAAAACACAACAACAAAACATTCGACACATTTCATATTGCTTTCTTTATATTTGCTTTCTTACAAGTAAATACAATATATAATACTTGATAAATATATAAATATTATTGTAGTACATCTTATATTGAGAAAATAAATTATTTACAACAATAGCAAGTATTTATAGGTATTTATAGGATTAAAATTCTGCCACAATAAAACTTCTAACTTAATTGGAAAACTTAAAAGATAAACTAAAATAGAATACTAAACAAACAAATCACTATCTAAAATGTAAGATATTCTAAAATCCTAAAATATAATATACTAGATATAATCTCCATTAGTCGGTCCCGGGTTTATTTTTCCTTTTTTTTTACGACCCAAAATACACCGGACTGTGAGATATCCGTCTTTCAGGAATAGCCCTAATATTTAGGAGAGGAGGAACAAATCCAACCCCTCACTCTACTATAGTCAAGATTTGAACGCTTGAAGTGTCCCTAAGCCAACTTTAGGGGTTGGGTGTCGGGTTACATACGTTTTCAAAATCCGTCGCGACGGATTCGAGTAAATAAAAGAAAAAGAAAAAGAAAAAGGGTGGGCCTAATTGCTTATCAGTTTACAGGTTCAAAAATTGATAGGCGAAAGCATGTGGGGTTTCATTTAAAGAGCCCATATGTCTGGATGGAGAAAATAAGGCCTGGAGCAGGCCCAAAAAAAATTCAAAAACTGGACAGACAATCTCCATTTATCTTGATTGTCTCAAGCTACTAAAGATAGCATGATCTGGCTTTTTTGACAAAATATTACAAAAAAATTTTTTTTTTACACAATTGAACCAAAAAAAAATTGGTTTACTTTTTTAATCAAAAACGGATACGCAATAGCCGTTTCCTGCAAATGATTTTTTTTTTGTTTTTTATAAATTAAAAACGTCAACTACATCACCGTTTTTAATTTTGAATTTTTGTTAAAAATTAACGATTTGATTAACTACTTTATTAAGACATCTAATTACAAATTTTTTATTTTAAACTAAAATCGTCAACCACCTAGCCGTTTTTAATTTAAAATATAAAATTTAAAATTTAAAAAATTAATAATTTGATTAAGACATCTAATTAAATTTTTTTTTTTTAAAGGAGCGAGGACCTACATGTTTGTAGATTTGGTTCTAAGCACACATGCACTGTCGGTGACCGGCCGGATCGTGGGCTTGGGCCCCATACGGCACCTAATGCCTAAATATATCCGACCCTTGCGATGAAATAAGACACGAAAAACACAAGATAATAATCGAGACATTTGCACATATCACCGTTTTAAAAATTAACGAGTTGATATTCCAAATCTACAAACATGTAGGTCCTCGCTCATTTAAAAAAAATTAAATTTTAATTAGATGTCTTAATCAAATTGTTAATTTTTTAAATTTTAAATTTTATATTTCAAATTAAAAACGGCTAGGTGGTTGACGATTTTAGTTTAAAATAAAAAATTTGTAATTAGATGTCTTAATAAAGTAGTTAATCAAATCGTTAATTTTTAACAAAAATTCAAAATTAAAAACGGTGATGTAGTTGACTTGTTTAATTTATAAAAACAAAAAAAAATCATTTGCGGAAAACGGCTATTATATCCGTTTTTGATTAAAAAATTAAACCAATTTTTTTTTGGTTCAATTGTGTAAAAAAAAAAAATTTTTTGTAATATTTTGTCAAAAAAGCCTATTTATACTACTTCATTGGGATGATACATATTTATCAGCTACTTGTAAGGTTATTTTTTTAGGGAGGGGAGGAGATGGGAGTCGAACCCTATACATCTGATTTAGACATGAGAGTTTGTAACCACTATACGAACTTGTAAGTTTTTCTTTTAGTACAATGATGGGAATTTGGGGAGGGGACACCTGTACCTATATGGGATCGAACTCAGACCATTCGCCCTTATAACATAAGTCTCAACCACTGGAGCACGGTTGATAAGTTTGGTAACAAATAAAAGGTAAATTTATTTGAATTCATGAAATTTCTATGTTTGTTAGCAACAATAAGTACAATTATTTCAAATTCAAAAATCAAGAAGGTAAAGGTACCGAAACAATTCATTTTGGCGGGCTTCAATTAAATGTGGCACACACGAGCCATTGAAGTGACAAATATTAAATATATCTCCAATTATATGCTCAAATAAATTACATAAGAAGAGTCTTTACAGCTTAAAGGTACCATGATATATGAGAAAGTTTACTTCAATGTTGCCATGTCTCAAGAAATTTTTAAATAAACAATTTCATTTCATATGACATTGCCATGGGAACAAAAAAATAAGCAGGCAGTTTATTTTCCTTGTTTGTTGCTAATGGTGACGGATTTATTTGTCAGGGCCTCTCCTTTAACTCTATAAAATATTAAATTTGATATTATTTTTTTAACTTTAAACTCCTCTCCTCTAAAATTTGAACATATTTCTTTAGAATAAAATTCAAATTTCCTCTCAATTTTATTTTTCTGGCTCCTTTCTTTTTTGTGGTTGTCGACAAAGTATATGAGATTTGTGCAATTTTGTAAATATATAACATCATATCTTCATATTTACCTCATAAATGAATAGTTTATATATGTTCCAAAAATAAGTATCTTATGTGGTGTTTGTGTCTCAGAATTTTGGCAAGGAAAAGGAAAAATATAAAAACTTATACGCTTTTTTTTTCGAACGATAGACTTTTATTAATGGAACTCAACCAAACTTTCGACAATCCACATCTGATGTAATTGTTCATAGTAAGTCCGACCAAATTGACTATACGAAGAGTCAAGTGGGGGAATATGGAGACTAATTCAAATCTACATCAACATTTAAAACTCTCAAACCACAAAGCTACCAAATAGAAAATACATATGAATGGAAAAAAGAAGAACAAAGAGAATATTTATTCTGGTAATGACAAAAACTAAAACTCCATTAAAAGGAAACCAAGTCCCATAAAAGGAAAAACAAAGAAAAAAAAAAACCCACAAATGGACACTAACCACTCCCTAAACTTGTCCCACTAATCAAAACCATTCCCATAAAGGAAACTAGAAAAAGCTAGCAAGAAAATTAAATGAAGTGATTCCCCCATCCTCTCTAATGGAGGAATGGGGAAATAGTGAAGATTTTTTTAGGAAGAAGAGAAAAATAAGAGAAAACGAGTTAGAGTGAGAAAGGGATTGTTTGATTCAAATTCCAAAAAAAAAAATTATACGCTTTAGAAGATTATACACATATATGTGGATTATAAAATCTATAATCCACAAGTAGAAAAGGCATGCAACAACATAAGCATTATAGAGATTAAACTATGATGGATACACCCATGTGGAATTGGGGTTGCATTGAAATGCACTACTTGCCATTCAAGAGTACTTTATTAATATATATGTCTTCCTAGTCTAGTCAAGATTTGTCTATTTTTGTTCATTTAGTAGCGTGCACTTAATCATTCACACCCATCATCTCGCCTTGCAAGTTATAATAACCAATAATTTTAATCCACTTGCCCTTAATTAGTAATCTTCTGCCTAAAACCATCCTCGAGAACTTATTTTTCAAGGTGATCACTTTAACATATTGGATAGTGATGGAGAGGAATCCATCCTACATTGAACGAGCTTGTGGTTGGCATATATACACACACACACCTTATAAGCAAGGGGGTCATCCATCTCTCAAGACGTGTCTTTTTTTAAGCACAAAATCATAAGATCAACCAAGTGTCAATATAAACCACATAAGTCCACAACATGCTAGGGGGCATGTGTTGGTGAATGGTGAGGGAGCTTATGTCGATTAAAATTCATTCTACGATAATGAGCATGTAAGAATTTATAACTTATAAGCGTTCTACGGTAGATTCCTTTTATAAGACAACATCGTGAGGTTAGCCAATATGAGTAATGCCTTTTGGACGAATTTATCATCTCATGCCACATCACATAGTTGGATGGACTAATTATTCCATATAACATCAATTAAGTTGGACGGGTCATTTTGTGGCACATCATATAGGAAATTTGCTATGAACAACAGATAGTAACACAAATAGATAAATTCGGGGAACAAGGGATTTAAGTGGACTATTCTAGTTCTTTTAAGTTTAAACCCTTTCAAGTGGTCAATGTGGAAATCAACTAGTAGATTCGCTGGAGAAACATCAGGAAAAGTTCTAACGATCAAGTCATACACCTCAAATAAGAAAATAATTCAAAGCGGTAAAAACTAAAAGAATTCGTACCTCAAAATATGGGTGATGTGGTATTTATAGGTGTTCAATGGAATGTTTACCTAATTCTGATAGGGTTTATGCACCAACAAGAAGCATTTTAGACCCTTAGATTTGGACCTATTGGACCAATCTTTTCAAATAAATGGATTTAATTTATTATTGGGTCAATCAATATGAATAAAGATCATGTATTTCTAAAAAGAAAATATTAATGACATAATATTAAATATTGCAATGTGAAAGTTATGATTAGTGATAAACACAAGTGCAAGTAATTTTAGTTTTGCCGCAATACTCACATTAATATAATATTAGTGACACTGTGACAGTAATTGATGATTACATGCAATAAAATAGAATCAAAATTTTAGATTGTATTATTAGAGAGAAAATGCAGGGAAAATTGATATCACTTTTAATCATGAGTTATTTAGAAAATCAATGATTATATATATGCTACGAGTAGGCTTTTTATGGTCGAGCAATGATATTAGTCGGTACAAGATCCATAAAATGCGGAAATTGCATATATGCTACATTTCTTAAGACATTAAATTCACTAAAAAAACTAGTTGAACAGTAAAATCTCCTATAAGGTCAAAATTAAATAGAACTTTATTAGCATAATAATTGAGATAGACACCTTTCCATTCTACTTTTTTTTTTTTTTTTTTTTTTTTTTTTTTGATAACTCATCTCACTTGGCTCGACATTTAAAATTATTCCTCCTGCGGTAAAGAGAACAATTATGTTTGACTCTACTAATAACAAAAACCCACACGGATGCTATTCAAGATGAGTTCCCACCACATCTTCACCACCGTATGCCCTGGAGCAATTTGATGGAGAAACCTCCACCCCAATTGATGGAGGGGATTTGAACACCTCCATCCCACAATCATGGCGGGTCTACTTGGCTCGACATTTATTATTACTTATAATAAAATGTATGTACTTGTCCCTAGTACTATACCACTTGTATTATATTGGCTAATTATTTAGAGGAATATTGATTATAGATTCATAAAGACTTGGAAAATTGATTTTTATGTGAATGAATGAAGTTCATGATGGGTTGTTGGAAAATTAAAAATGGAATATTATTTTTTCGTTATGCCAATTCATAAATTTGCTAACTAATTGGAGGGTGTCCCCAACATAATTTTCAAGGATTTTTTAAATTTTTGAATATTATAAAATTTAAGAGAATTCTATGGATTCCAAAAAGATTATAATAGAATTTTAACTATGGAATTGTGTGGATTTTAGTGGAATTTGTTGGATGTTATACAAAGTATAATTCATAATTTTTATGAAACTAGTAGCATAACATCATAATCATTAAAAATATGAAATATAAATATTGAAAGAAAGTCATTAACAAAAAAAAATTCATAAACTTTGCAAAACTATAATTTAAGATTGTCAAAATTTGGAATAGTTCCATAGACAACTATTTTTACTAATGATCAAAATCTAACTTGAGATAATTTTAAAACCACATTTATAACACAAAAATAATGTGTCTATCAAGATGAATGAATGAAAAGTTATCAACAATGATTCCCAAAAAAGTATTATTATAACAATATTTTTCTTATTAATTTATCGATAAAATTTAAAATATTAGCAAATGAAATAAGGCGACAAATCAACCCTAGTTACTCTACATTGATTATTCGCAAAATTGAGGTAGAACGTGAATTGTTGAGGTTATAAGACGATCGATACGTGGAGAGATGTACATGAGAGAAAAATATGTTATTTTTTCTTTTTATACCGTAGCCATTTTTTTTAATTATTATTGGAAAATGGAATTTGAATTCCGAGGGGGAAAGATGAGAATTTATCCTTCATAAATCTAGCTTATAATTCCACCAAAATCCATTTATAAAAGAATTCCACTGAATTCCTTTAATGTTTTAGGATATTGGATTTTCGTAGAATCCATTAAAATCCAAGTTGAGGACCTCAAAATTTAATGAATTCCATAAAAATCCAAATTGATGACACCAAAAATATTATGGAATTCTAAATTCCATTAAATTTCATAAGTTATATGGTTGGGGACATCCCCGTAAAAATGATACCGCGTCCGTGGAATTAAATAAATAAATAAATACAAAGATAATAAATAATACAAAAATTTATTAAATTTTGTACAAAGTATTACATTTACATTTGAAAGAAACAGAAGCTTGCATAAATTTCATCTCATTGAGTTTTTTTCCGACTTTTTACGGTTAGAAATAAGTAAATCATATTTGTTTTATTCAATCTCACTAATTTTTTTCAACTTCTTTTTCCTATATTGAATTCAATTCTAACAAATAGCACCTATAGGCTATAATTAGGCTGAAAAACGAACTAACTAAAAATTGATACTTTCGAGATCGATCGTTAAAAACTCATTTGAGCTTGGTTCGTTAATATAACGAACTGCTTGAACACATTTTTCCATTCGGTAGTATGTAAAGCTCGGCTCGGGCTCGACTCAACTAGTAAAAAAGATAAAATATGTGTAAAATATCATGCTACTCGAGCTCGATTAGGTACTCGACTCGACTAAAGCTCGTTATAGCTCAATTCGATTAATAATCAAACCAATTTCAAACACAAATTTTAAAGATAGTTTAAAATTCAAACAAGCTTGAACAATACTATGTTTAGAACATTCATTTACACCCCTACCTATAACACGATCGGGGTTACAAAGATGGAGAATCGAGCTCACCATTTAGTTTAGAGCAAGTCTCTTGTGAGACGGTCTCACTGTTTTTCCGTGAGACGGACTCCCTAAGGGCTCCGTCTTGATAACATGAACCATGAAAATAAATTTAAAAATAATAATGAATCATGAAGAAACAAAAATAAACCATAAAGACATGAACCATGAAGAATAAACCCGAAAATAAAAATAAACCCAAAAATAAAAAATAAACCCTAAAATAAACTAAAATTCCTAAAAACCAAATCAATTAAAAATAAACCCAAGAAACAAAATAAACCCTGAAAAAACAAATATAAACCCTAAGAAAAATAAAATCTGAAAAAAAAAACCTTTAAAACTTTTGTAAGGGCTCCATCTCACGGATCTAAATCCCAGGTGACGCCTCACGCAAGTTTTGCCTTTAGTTTAAATTGGTACTATACTTGTGTTTTAAAAAATTGAAAAATTGTGAAAGCAAAAGGTTAAATGAGGCTCATGTTTTGTTTGAGCCTCATTTGAAAGATCAAATGCTTCATGCACCTCTTCTTATGATACGAGAAAAAATGAAAGCTCAAAACAAGCTTTCGCTTCATTCTGTCTAGAGGAAAAAAAATTAAAAAAACATTAGAAGCGCAACTGGTAGTTGAGCTTTATTTAAAAGCTCAATTCATTGTACGCCTACACCCTACTTTGTCAACTTAGATTCAAATGTATAATGCTTTGGTTTGTCAATTTAGTTTCAAATGTATAATGCTTTGTCAAAACCCCCCCTAACAAGTCTTAAAAATGTGATGCACATTCATAGAATCATCCCCATCATAAATGATAAACTCTAAAATAATTTGTATGTATAACAATAATCTTTAACTAAGAGAAGGTCTTTTGTGAGATCGTCTCACTGATCTATCTGTGAGATGGGTCGGTTCTGATCCAATCGGCATAAAATCAGTGAGTCAACAGTGGATCTACGGTCAACAAAAAGTCAATAGTCCGCCAAAATTCGCGCAGTAATACTTTTTGAGAAAAAATAATACTTTTATTTGAAGAATTTAATACTTTTGATATAAAATATGATACAATATGTTAATATGGTGCTGAAGTTGGGGCATATATGCATATGTGAATGTAATCATTCAATGCGTGGTGGATCAAGACCCCAATGAGCAAAATATAACCGTGGATCTGACAAGGGAAATAGAAAATCACATTCAACTCAGGCAAAGAAAGCTAATGGCTCACGAGAGCGCGATACACCATTAATATAGAATTTAAATTTCCAATATGAATATTTTTATTTTCTTGAAACTTTGATTTTTAAACGAAATGAGTGGAAAATGAGAAGAAATACAGAGAAAAATGAAGGAGAAGACAAAGGGAAACAAAGAAGAAAAAGAGGAAAAAGAAAAATATCACTGAAAACTACCACGAAAAATACTACATTTTAACCGAAAAGTATTATAGTTGTAAGTGAAAAGTATTACAAATTTAAATTGAAAAATATTAAATTTTGAAATGAAAAATATTAGAGTTTAAAGTAAAAAGTATTACATGATGAATTTAAAAGTATTATAGTTTAAATAAAAAATATTACATGTTTAAGAGAAAGTTATTACATGTTCAACTACAAAATAGACATGTTGTACTAATAAATATTAGAGTTTTAAGTGAAATGTTTGCACATTTAAGTGGAAAAGTATTACACATATTAAATATTTAAGTAAAAAATATTACTTGTTGAACTACAAAATATCAATCATTTTCAACACCATTTTTAACAATGAGTTAATCAAAAAATATTACATATTCCTAATTCAAATATTATTTTATTGCTTTCAAAAGTATTATTTGTCTTAAAAGTATTATTTTTTTCTAAAAAGTATTATCGGAATATTTTTGGCGACAATCGACTTTTTGTTGGCTCACCTTTATTGACCTACGGACTTCCCTCGGATTGACCTACCCGACCCGTTTCAACGATCCTATATAAGTCTTTCATTTTAACTAATGACAACTAATGGCAACTCAATCTAATTTACTGATAAGTATATTGCATTTAGATCTTTGGTTTCAGGTGTGAACACCTAAATAAGCAACTCGAATGAATATCGTCTATTTGACTAATTAATAAACTGATATAATTTATTAGTAAGTATCTTGTAATCTTGGATTCGTGTGATCCGAAAGAGAAATTAGAATCTGCCATTATCCTATTTAAAGAACAACTCTTTAGCTGAATTTAGAAGAACATAGTTACCAGCATTTAATGACCACACCATCTACTTCTCTACTTGAATTGACCTTTGAAAACCTAAATTTCAATTGGAACTCTTCAAAACCTAATAAAAACTATCCTTAAAGTTTGAACTAGTTGCAGAAAAACTTATCATAACTTCATTGGTTGAATATTTTAACCCAACCCCACAAAAATTGTAGAAAATTTAAATCCCGTCAGTTCCACTCCTCACGACCTTGTATTAAAAAAATTGTAGAAAAAATTGTTGCATATAACAAATATTCAATCCCATTCATAAAAAAGTGACATTTTGGCTAATAAAACAAAAAGTGTTGTTTTTGGCTGATAAAAAATTTTAAAAAGAATGATGTTTTGACATTTTCAAAACTAGTGAGTAAAAGTTTTTTTCTAAATTATCCTTATACATATTAATTCATTTAGTGAATGTATCTATGATGTACCATTTTCCAATTTACATTAGTTAAGAGTATATATGTGTGGTGAACTAACTCCTGGTTCAAAACATATTCCGCGATTCACCTCCCCTCAATAACAGCCTTCTGTAGCTGAACTACTTCGGTGAGGCATATCAAGATGATTCACCTCCTCTACAAAGTTCGGAGAGTTCTGCTACTAAATTTAGGGACTATGTGATAAGTTCATCAATTTTTAATAAAATATTTTAATTTTTATTAATATGTACCAACAATACATTTTCCCATATCCACACTTACTAGGAGTATCGGCTATTGGGATACTACTTCTTAAAGAACATAATTTTGTCATCAAACTAAATATTTACATAATGTCATAAACATCATAAAAACCCATTTTTAGATTGAAAAAAAAAAAATAAAAAAAAAGCAATAAAAAAGGGTCCCTCTTCAGTCTTCAGTCTTCACGACTGGAACAGTGACAAGAAAACAAAACGGAGTTGATTTGGATGGAACAATGGCTCTACCCACTAACAAACACTCGAATGCCATAACCAGCCAAACCCAAACCAGCGAGAAATTTCCGAAATCGGCCATAAGATCCATGACTCTTTCCTGAATACCAGGCAAAATGCCAAACAACACTCTAAATTAACTTCTCCTCTTCTCCTCCATCTCTCCCTCTATAGTCCCTTTCTTCATCTCCACTCTGTCGTTTCTCTGATTAGTCACCCACTCTCCCCAAAGCTTCTGCCGCTAACACGCAGTGGATGGTGTGGGGGGGTACTGTGCATTAAATGCGGGCGTCCCGTTTTAGCTCTGCTTTTTTCCTCTTCCCCAGGTTGGCCTTTTTTTTTTTTTTTTTTTTTAAATTTCTTGTTTCCCACAAAAGCGCTTTAGAAGTTAGAAGCCACAAGTTATATTTTACTGATTTTTGGTCTTTATTATGTCAGTCTGCAAATGGGTTTGATTGGTTTAGTCACTTTTTCTTTGCTTTTTTCTGGAAATCTTGCTCAGGCCCTCGTGTTTGGTTTCTTACATAGGACTACTGATTTATATGCAACATTCTTGAGTTTGGAGGTTTTTGTTTTTTAAGATTGCTGGGTTTTGAGATTTTAAAGCTCTTTTTAGCTCATTTCTAGATCTATTGCTCACATTGAGCAACCAGATATATATTTTGATGATGTCTAAAATGTAGATTGTCCATTTTAATATTTTGTGATTTTGAGCTTGTGATAATTGTGTAAGCTGAGATTATTCACT